>JAGFPH010007582.1:36237-64103 GCA_018207615.1 Philaenus spumarius | reverse complement strand
TTTTACGCATAATTACCTTTTTTTTCAAGTAATATGCAACCCCTATATACCCCTTACTCGTATATTAGGACATTCCAGGCTCCTGAATTGTTTGTAGATTGAATTCAAACGTTTTATTCCTGGATCTGTATGTACAATTTACTTAAAACAACAAGCAATGCCTTTGCATGTAATCGAAAAGTGCTTAGGCCTTACCCTGTATCTATCAATGAGTCGAGTTATTTATTTAGGCCTACTTCATTCATTGCAGTGTACTGTTCTCTCTCCCCACTGCCTGACCTTGATCTTGTTTCCGCTCAGCTGTTTTCAAACATCCCCTCCTGGCTAACTTGTTCTCTGTCCTTTACACTCTCATCGCACCGCTTGTGTTTACATACAATCAAAATATTTACATTTGGGATTCCCCAGTATGGCTAATTACTTTATGCATTAGGCCTACCTTTTCTTCAAAACAATAATATTTACAGTGTTAATTTATTTTTGGATGACAACTTTACTTATTGAATATATGGTTTGAGATCTCGAACATCGTATTTTCCCTTTATTCTTCCTGTAACCCGGTCTTCTACAATATAGGTTTTATTTCCTACTCTTTCATTTATTCGGAAAGGTCCTGTGTATAAAAGAAACAGTTTTCTGGTCTCGCCTTTAAATTTACTCGCCATAATGCTAGTGTTCTGTGTTACTAACACTAAATCCCCTACATTGAAGTTTGTAAATCTGCGACCATGGTTTTGTTTAGCAGCTCGTTGGTTTCCGGCCCTTATGATCCTGGCCTGGCACTTCTGGTGTTTTTCGCGCACCGTTTCTTCTCCTGGATTTGGTTGTTCCCTCGGGAAGACTTCATCCCACACGTACCTCGCCTCCTGGCCAAACTGTATTTCCTGAGGGGTGTATCCTGTGGTGTCGTGTGGCGTTGTGTTTAGAACATCCTGTATATATTCTAGGTATTGTTTCCAATTTGCCTGTCGGTTGTAGCAATATGTTCTAAGCATTCGCACAATTTCTCGGTTCACCCTCTCCGCCAGATTTACTTGTGGATGTCTTATAGGGATTAGCACATGCCGAACTCTTTCTTCCTGGATCCACTCCTTCCAATTCCCTGAAGTAAACGCCTTGCCATAATCTGTTAGGATACTTTCGGGTTTACCAACTTCTGCAAAGTACTGCCTCATTTTATCTATACTATTTTCGGTCGTAGGATTTCTTACTGTGTAAAGTTTTACATATTTAGAGAAAATATCCACTACCACTAATATATGTTGTACATTTCCTAAACCTCTTGGTAGTGGTCCTAAGAAATCAATCGCCACTACTCGGCCTATATTATTTGTTATGATTGGCCTACTTTGACCTATTAAATATTGATTCGGGTATTTCGCTCTTTGACAAATATCGCACTTTCTAATCTCTTCCATAATTCGATTATTCATATATTTAAAATGCCACCTATTTTTAATCATATTATATATCTTATTTCTTCCTGCGTGACCGTACGTTTCGTGCACATGTTTTATGAATTCTTTTACCGTGTTCTCTGGTACTACAATTTTCAATATTCCATTTACAAATTTACATAATATATTATTTTCAATTCTATAATCTACTTTATTTACAATATCCTGTATTATTTCTAAGCATTCAGGGTTTACCATCTGTCTGTTTCTCCAATCCTGCAATAATTGTGTAAAACCTGGATTCATCCTTATTTGTTGGATTCGCACTCTCCGTTGGTCTTCCTGTCCGACGCTGTTCTCGTACATTCTGCTTGCTATATCGCAAGGGATGTTATCTTTTCCCGCGCAGTGCATTACTCTGGGGTTATACTCCTGGATTCCCAAAATCCATCGTGTCATCCTACTGTTGCCGAACTTGCAAGACGTTAAGAACTTAAGTGCCATGTTATCCGTAATGATCGTTAAGGGTGCACCTACGATTAGTGGTCGAAACTTTTTCAGCCCGTGCACAATCGCCAATAGCTCCAGCTCACATATGGTGTAGTGTTTTTCATACGCTTTGAGTGTTCGGCTCACAAAACCTATCACTTGGATATGCCCGTTCGCGTCTAGCTGGTAAAGTTGACTTGCTATTGCTCCTGTACTCGCATCCGTTTGCAAAAACGTTTCTTTCCCTTCTTCTGGATGGGCTATAACTACGGATTCCTTGAACAGCTTCTTAACCTCCTGGAACGCCTGTCGCATGTCCGATGACCACTCCCACTTCTTGTCCTTTTGCAACAGTTGGTATAATGGTTTAGTTGCCGCCGCATACTTTGCTGTAAACCTTGAGTAATAGTTCACAAACCCCAGAAATGATTGCAGTTGCTTTACACTACGCGGTTCTGGAAACTCCTGTATAGTAGAAAGCTTTTCCGGATCTGTGCGTATCCCCGATGGTGCAAATATAAACCCCAAAAACTTTACCTCCTCCTGGCAAAATATTGTTTTCTTAGGGTTTATGGTTAGTCCGCCATCTTGAAACTTTTGGAATATAATTTCCAAGTGCTGCAGGTGGTCTTCAAAAGTCTCGGAAAGGCAGAGTAAATCGTCTACATAGTTCAGCGTAAATCCTTCCACCTCACCTCCTAGTGTTAAATCTACTGCTCTCACTAATCCTGCTAGAGAGTTCTGTAAACCGAATGGAAGTACCTTAAAATTGTACACCTTGTTGTCAAAAAGGAACCCAGTATACTTCCTGGACCCCTGTGTCAATGGTACCTGCCAGAAACTTGACGTTAAATCTATTTTGGAAATATATTTCGTGCGTCTCCCTTTCCTTAAAATGTCTTCTATAGGTGGCGCACTCTCATAATCCGGAACTATGATCTTATTTAACTTCCTAGCATCCATGCACAACCTAATGGACCCATCCGGTTTCACTACTGTAACCATAGGATTAATGTAAGGTGTCCGCGATCTCTCTATTATATTATTCTCTAACATTTGTTCTATTTCCTGCCTTACGAGCTTTCGGTGATTCATGGGGATTGGGTAATTACGATTCACAAAGGTGTCTGTTGCATTAACCTTTAACTCATGAACGTAATTTTTACAAAGTCCCGGCAATTCAGAAAAAACTGTATTATATTTTTCTATTAATTTCTGCAGTAGGCCTTCTTGTTGTTCCGTTAGTATAGTACCATGACTATACTCCTTTGTCAAAGTTATCTTATTACACTTCTTCATTGGAACCGCTACTTGCCCTTTTGCTCGGGTTACCGTCTCCCCTCCTTGTCTAAGTTCACACAGCTGATTTTCAATTAGGCCTACTTTCTCTTTGTATCTAACGTGTTTCCTACTTAATTTAGTCTTATTTACATCAGAAGTAGCAGTGTTTTTAAATCTAACTTTCGATATTTTTCCACGCATATTAAACGGTAGATTTTGGTTACGCGTTTCTGCTCCTCCTACAGATATTAATTGTTTATGTTTTGGTTTATTGTTTTCATATTTTTTATTATTTTTATTGCTAATCGAGTGGTCGGAAAAATTGCAGTGTAGTGTAGTGCTCGACTTCGCCTTATTTGGATTACAACGTTTACTAGAATATACACAGTTATGGATACATTGATTGCGCCGCGACGCTTTGTTGGTAATTGGAATCTTTTCACCATTATACCTAACATTAATTGGAACATTAATCCTTTTTAATGCCCTATCACGCGGAATCTCGTCCTTGGCTTCTTTTGATAGCATCTTCGGTACGATATTTTGTTTGGCTTTCTGCCCCTTCCTTCGTTGAACTGACACCTCCCTCGATATCATCTTATCCAACCTCTCTTCGTTTTGTATCCTAACCTTATTGTTTTTCCTAGCTGTTGTCTCCGGCTTCCTGTCTTGACTGCTGCCGCACTTCCCTTCCATTACATCATTAATGCCTGTCTCACCTACTTCCGGTCCATTAACGATTTCAGCTTTGTTTACTAACTCGTTCATGCTATTTTGATTAATATTTACTTTATTTGTTTTGAGTGTAGTATTCGTTGCCTCGATTTCGTCGGATTTAATTACCTCCGATTTAATTAAATTGCTCTTTTTATTGGTTTTATAGTATCGGGAATTAATATTAAAACATTTTCCTTTTAACCGTGTTATTGCAACTTTTTTATCAATAAACGGGATTTTAACATTTTCCTGACCTATTTTGAACATTGCAAATTTTTCTTGCATGTTTATTTTTGCCTGTAAACTATATAAAAGGTCACATCCCATAATTATCCTAGATTTTAGACCTTTTACTACCAAAAATTGTAAATCTACGCTTTTGTCAACCAGTTTAACTTCGATTAGGACTTGCTTGCTGATTTTTTGCACCTTTCCTTTTAATGCACCAATTATCTCCAAACACGCTACCGGTAATTCTAAGATTTTGACATCTTCCGCCTTCAATTGCTCGAGGTAATCTTGCTGGATAACGCTTACTTCGGCTCCGGTGTCAATTTCCATGTAACTAGCATTCGTTCCAAGTTCTACTGGAATCGCGGGTATTTCTTCTAACGGTTTTTCTTCTATAACTGGTTCATCTCTATCATCTAACAAGTCTTCCCTAATATTTACATTTAAACTACCTAACTGTTTAGGCTGACGTTCGCGCTCCTTTTCGACGATTTTTTCGCCTACTTCAGGTTCGATTCTACTACAAGGAGTAACTTTTTTATTTCCTAAATTTTCGGTGTTTACACGCGTATTTACTTTTTTAATATTATTTCTTTGTTTTTTTGTTTTTTCATCGGCCCTGTCATTCCGAAAAAATCCATCCTTTGTCAGAACCTCATTTCTTAGTTTTTCGGCTGTTGGTTAGGATTTGAGTTGGAAGGACGTGGTTTATTGGAGTTTGGGTGATTAGAGTTACTTGGGTTTTGAGCATAGGATCTGTGGATTGGTGGGTTATTCCGAGGTGTGAAATTATGCCTGTTTTCCGTTTCCTGAGCGTCCTGGGGTCTACTTCGCCGATTTTCCTCAATCATGTCTACATTATTTAAGAAATCTATCGCGTCTTGAATGGTTTCGCTAGGTTTACCTATGCTGGCTAATCTTATTTGCTCGCTGAAATGTTGCATCACCGTGAATACAAGGAAACCTTCAGGTAGGGGGGGTTCTAAATCTCGCGCTTTGTTTACTACCATACAGAAATATTCGGTTCTGCTAGCGTTTCCCCTTTCTACATACCTATTATTTTCTATATAATTCCTGACCGCTTTTTGTTTTTGGAGCGACCAGTAATTACTCAAAAACGCCTCCCTAAACTCGGCATACTTCATCTCTTCGCGATCTGTTATATTATACCATTCAAGTGCGTATCCCTTTAGATGGCGTCTTATGAATTTTATTTTCTCCCTATCTTCTAAATAAGGATTCAACTCGTCCATTAACCCTTCTATTTCTCTTAAAAATTGTTTCGGCCTCTCTTTACTATTTCCCCAAAATTCAATTTTATTTGTTTCGCTGTCAAACCGCGGCATTACAATTCCTACATTCCTACTCCCACTTCCCTGGCTTATCACGTTTCCTATCTTCTTTTCGACGCTCTGTACCCGACTTTCCATTGTTCTGAACCCTTTGTCTACGTTGTCCTTTATGGTGGTTGTGGTTTCCTCCAGAAAATGGATAGCGCCTTCGATTTCCCTAATCTTCTCTTCTCCCTTGGTGTGTTGTTCCTTACACCTCACGCTTTCTTCCTCCAGACTTCGCTCCAGGTCTCCCAGCTTTCCAGAAATAACTTTGTATAATTCTTTCTGCTCCTTCTCTCGCTGTAGCCTTTCTGCTGCCTTTTCTTCCCGGATTTTTTCATCCTTGAGCCGTCTTCGTTCCTCTTTCCTCTCCCACTCTTCTTGTTTTTCTTTCGCCCTGGCCTCTTCTATTTCCTTTTCCTTCTTCGCCCTGGCCTCCAGTTCTTCTTGTTTTTCCCTCCGCCTGGCCTCCAGTTCTTCTTTATCTTTCTTCGCCCTTTCTTCCTTATCCTTTTTATATTGTTCGAAGAACTCTCTCATCGCCTTATCCGCCATATTTAATTGTTTTACTTGTTTAATTTTTTTTTAATTTTGTTTTTATCTGTCGCGTCGGAAAACTCCCAATTATTTTTAATTAATTTTACACCTATTTTTTTTAGGCCTACGCCCCCCAAGCTTCCGATTTTACCGCGACAAATTTATTATACTGGTTAATTATTATTAGTTGTTTAATTTTCACTCCCCCTCTGAACCTTAATACGACACGAAACCGGGAAATATTTCAGACACGGGAAATAGCAGTAGTATGGCTTAATATTAAACACAATTCTAAAGCTAACATACACAGTTTTAAGCACAAATAATTTTACGTTAGTTCTTTGACCTATTTTTACTTTTGGTTAACTTTTTAACCACAAGTGAAATCGGCCAACACCGAAGGGCGCCAATTCTACAACGAATAACTGTTTTAGTTTTGAAGAATTGTTCGTTTTAGAATATTTCGGGTCCCACGTTTCGGGACGCCAATTCTACAACGAATATTCTTTTCTAGAGGAATTAAGTTGTAGAATAATTTGTTTTGGCCACAACTGCAACGCGTTATTTTTCACGCTGGCAGCGCCAATTCTACAACGAATCCCCTTTTTAGAAAATTCTTCGTTGGAGAATAAGTTATTTCCACCTACTGGAAGTCTTATAGGCAATCTCACTTTGTTTGGCCTAGGTGAAATAACTATGTGTCGAATATTCAGTTCACTGACTATTCTGACAAAAACTTTACTTTATACTTCCAGTAATTTATTTTTAATTTTAGCTCAGTAAGAACACAAGTTAATAATTTTACTTTTTGTAAACCTCTGAAGAGTGAGTACACTGGAACTAACCTTGTAAATTGCTTATTTGTGCTTGCAATTATTTTATGAAATTTCACTTTATCAATTCTTAATCTAAAATTCATAAACTATTGGGATATTTGAATACTAGGTGTTTTTGTAAATAATAACCTTTTATAAAACAAAATAAACTTTTAATAATTTCTTTTTTCTAATTTTAAACATAAAACAAAATTCTTGTATTTAATATTTTTCAAATAAAACCAAATAATAACTTTCTTCTCAAATAAAAATAATAACTTTTTAAAACTATAAGGCAGAACTAATCTCTTAATTTATTATAGTTTATTTTAATATTTTATTACTCAATTGAATTTAATTTATAATTTAATGAAAATTTGAATTTACGATTTAATGAATTTACTTCTTTAATTAATTACAAATATTTCTTAATCTAACATCCTAAGTAACCCAGTATTTAAAATAAATTTATTTGAATTTACTTCAGGCAATTTAATGGGGACTAACGTATTTTACGCTTCTACCGACCTTTTCACACTTGTCCAGGCGTCGCGACGTTGTGGTGAAATCCGCGAACGCTGTCTAGTGATGACGAGCTACGGATGTTCTGCGTGCTGATAGAGTTGTCTTGTGAGTGAAGGTGGTGTCCTGTAGGGTTGTCTGGATGTATGATGGATGTCCTCTTAAAGATGGATGTGGTGATGCCGTGTCTGCTATCCCGGTTCGTCTATTCCCTCGTAGCTACAGTTGCATGTCCTAGTGGCTGCCTGGTGGTGTCCTGGAGTCCTGTCTGGAAGCTATACGAATCACTCCATGTATCAGCTGTCCTGTAGGCTATGTTTTTCTTCCAGAAATCCCAAGTTAGGCCAACTTGTATAGACTAAGCTGCCACTGAAGTTCTTGTAGAGTTAATGCGGTGTCTATTGCTGCATCCCAGATGATAACCGCAATGCCATTTCTTCTTACTTGTTATAAAAATTTAAAGTTTAACGAAGAAAATACTCAGCTTCTAGCACGCTAAAGTATTTTATAAAAAACAAGTATCTGCGCGCGATGCGTTACTTTACATCGAAAAATAATAAGCCTCCATGCGCGATGCGTTATGTTACGTCGAAAAATTAATAAGGCTCGATGCGTGATGTTACATCGAAAAAATAATAAGGCCCCCGAGTTTCCCCGAGCAATCGTTTATATAAGGTTTTTCGGCACTATTTCATTGCCAACCTAAGCTTTCTACCACTGTATTTCCATAATGCTTTAAAATCCATTTTTTCGCCAATTTCAAACTTCTAGTCTACGTAACTTTTCATCCTGAATTTTATTATAATTTTTTCATAATTTTGTAACATGATTTAGCCTTTGTTTTAATTAAGTTTCTATTGTTTCTTTGAGTACGCCCCTTTTCGTAAACTGGTCACCCTGTTCTCCTTCCATCAGTCTTGTCTTTGGACCTCCCCTCTACTGTCTTGCGTTCTTATCTGGCTTCCCCCAGTTTTGTGCTATGGAAATCCTTTTTCCATGTAACTCTTCCAGGGTTTATCCGATTTTCCTGAAACTGACATCATTTTCCTCAGCTCGTTGTTACCTTTCCACACGAACTCGAGTGACGTTCGTACGACTCCTGGTTCGCGTACACGACCCGCGCGCGTTTTTCCGCGGCGATTTTTCCCGGAAAAGTCTTAATTTTACACTTCTTTCGGTTTTTCTTTTTCCACTTTTCTTGTGCGTTAGTTTTCATTTACTAGCCGGATTTTCATCTCATTTCTGCTTCTGGTTGTCTTGCTGTGAGGTTAGGGACTTCAACGATTTTTCACAAACTAGGGTTTTACTTTACTCCCGAAACATATTTCAAATACTGGATTATTTTTACATAACTACTTCGTTTGCATACTATTTACTATTTTGAATTGTTAAAAGTTTGAGTTTAAATTTTCCATTAGCTGTAAAGGTGCAAATTCTATCACCTTTTTCCTTTTATAAATTTTCTAGTTTTTCTTTTACATTATGAATTACATTTATCAACACTAAAACTTGTTTTAGTTAGAATTTAAAAAACTTTATTTTTAACCTACTTTTTTATCCTTTAAACTTTATGACTTACCATTAACTTTTTTATATGACAAAATTTCGCTAAAACTTATTTCACCTTTATTTTAGGCCTTTTTAAGAAAAGCCTAAAAAACCTTTTCTTTTTTAAATTAGAGGAATTTTGAAAATTTTCTCATTCTTTGAAAGCTCGTATCTTACGTAACTTTATGATTTTTTAATATCTGATCTTGCAGTAAATACACCCGCGGTTAGCGTAATGCATTTCCCGAAGATTTTTATTTTTTATTCAAATCTTGGATTTTGGCTTCCCGTAGGAATCTTTTAAGTAATTTTTATAAGTTCCCAATCCTTTTCAGACAGGCAGGGTCCAAAAGTTTAATTCTACCCGATAACAGACCGCCCGCGTATACATGCTGATCTCGTGACCTACATTTGGCTTTAACTCCCTGCAAGTCCATATTATTCAAACTTACAAAATTAATTGCAAATTTAAACTCAAGACCTACAACGAGTTTTGTCCGTTGTAACATATATATATATATATGAATTTTTTTAACCCCCAAAACGTCTTCTGGGGACCATGATCGGTGCTCATTTGCTACTCCCGACCTTGGGTCTCACCATAAGGGCCACTGCAATAGCTCATTTTTCCTATGGTAATTCGCTAATAATGGTTAAAAGAACCAGCAAGGCTCAGGTCTACACTTAAAACCCCTAACCTAAAAGCTAGAAATACATCAATTATTGCTTCAAATTTTGAAATCAGCTGTTAATGGAAATATTGGAGCTAACAGCTATATTATCTGTTATTAGTTGGTTGCTATGGTAATAAATGTAAATACATGTGTTGATTTATCATTCTGGGCCTAACCTAAGAATTTTTACCGACTAAATTTACAAATATTGGAATAAAAAAAGGTTTTTATCGAAATGAATTATAGCCTATGTTACTCAGGGATAGTGTAGCTTTTTATTAGTAAAACTGTTTTTTTCAATCGGTTCAGTAGTGCCAGAGATTACCCCCTACATACAAACAAACAAACACACAAACAAACAAACAAACTTTACCTCTTTATAATATGAGTATAGATTTGGAGGATAACCAAACTCACAGTCAGTTAAATGAGAAATTTCACAGAAAACAGTAATTCCTTCTTTGGTGGTCTTTTGAATTGAACAATCCATTATTCATGAATTAATCTCCTGGAATAGCTTCAGCCAAAGCATTTCACGACACCAATCTGAAGTCAAAGTATAATGCTGTGCCCAACCTGTTTGTCCGGGCTAATATCCAAAATGGCTGAACCAATTTTGATGAAACCTTCATTTGCATGTAGATGACTTTTCAGAGAATCTATGTTACTTTTTACTCCGAAAATATTCAGGGTTCTTATTTAAAAATTGAAAAAATGATGGGGAAAAATTAGGGGTTTTGTGAACGGACGTGACGCGCGACCATTATAAATAAAACAACTGATTTTGACAAAGCTTAACACTTTGACACGTCTGTGTTTTAATTTACCGTATACGCTGGTTTAACCGTTAAATATGTATGAAAACAGCGTGTAATAACGTGAACTGTACTCATAGATGTTAAATACTCCACAAAAGCTGATTTGTAATTTGTATGTTCGTTCGGGAGTTATGAGTAGCAAGCTGGCGGAAAAAGTTATTTTTAGCGTTTATTGGTGCTAATAATTTACATTGCCCTAGAAGGGATACATAGATCGATTTCGGCCATCTATGCCCCACTGTGCATAACTCACTGTGCGTTTTTGGGCCATCGAACTCGGATCTAAAATAGTTTTTTTTTATTGTGTGTAATAGTGAGGTATACCAGATAGTCTTTCTATTTATTTAATCACATCTCCGATCGAAGCCGCAGGTACTAGCTACACTCGATTCCACATTCACCGTGCAGTACGGGTCTTACGGGAGAATAGACATGCTACTACCATTTATTGTCATGCGGGTTGCGTTAACTGACCGAGCGTTACATGAGAGTTGATGTTTTTTAGTCGGCTATTATCGCTGAGACTGTCGTATGGATAACATGGTTTATGAGCGCTCTGTACCGCACGGTGAACGTGGAATCGGGTATAGTTATTGCATAAATTAAGCACCCTCTCTCAAACAACTTGGAAGGAGTTTCCAATTTTGTTGTAAAACCCCATGTACACAAATATAACTAATGCTATATGAAAATAGTTCTTTCAATTGCTAAACAATTCTGAAACGTACGTAAATTAATGCAGTAGTTATTCAATGTCACATCGGTCTTGACAAGCATTAAGGTTCAGACATGTTTTGATTTAATTACAACGATACGATTGTAAAGTCATTACAAGGTACTTTGTGGTTCTAGTACCCAATTAGATTGTTCACTGATTACAGAATTATTACTATAAATATTAAATACGTGTATAAGTATAACATTTATTTTAGGATTGTGAGAGAGATGTGTTTGTCTTTTAAAGTGTGAAGTAAATTGTTTACATAAACATAATTTTTTTGAATGTCTATACACAGAGCTGATCTGAAAATATTTTAAAAGTTTATTAGCTTTTAAGATTCATTTTCTTTTGGTATCCAAGTCAACGTACAATTAAAGTTTACTTACTTTTGTATTTGTCCGTCACGTGACTTCTTTCTTCTCATATAACGCGTTTCTGAGATTTACTTCATCTCCATTTACGTGTCTGAATATGGAATAAATCTCCGAAACGCGTCATATGAGAAGAAGAAGTCACGTGATGGACAAATACAAAAGTAAGTAAACTTATTAGCTTTGTTATTTTTCTCTTTTAAATTACATAACCGACTTTACTACTAACAGTTTTATGAAAAGGGGAAACATTATTAATACCTTTGCCGCCCTCTAGGCCAGTGCTGGTGCACGGCCCTCTGGCCGGCTTTTTTATTGAAAAAAAGTTAGGAACATTTTTACTAAACTTACCTATTTAGGAGCAATATACAACCTAAGTTAAATGTCTAGTATTTTTAAATCAAGCAAAAATTAGTTTGTTTAAAAAAAAATTACTCATTTATGACCAAACGTGCACAGTTTTAAACACTTAAGTAAAATGTGCATTTTAAATGACTGACACATACATAAAGTGAAAGGCCTACATGACAAGTTACTACACGCCACATGCATATATTTTACACAACCATGTTTTAAATGAGCAAAAATTTGACATTCACACAGTTAAATGAGCATTTTAGTAATTTCTGTTTGAATAAAATGCACATTTCTGTTTGAATAAAATGCACATTTCTGTTCAAATAAAATGCACATTTCTAAATGAATAATATACATATTTCTGTTTGAATAAAATGCACATTACTGTTTGAATAAAATGCACATTTCTGTTTGAATAAAATGCACATTTCTTATTGAATATATTGTTTATAAATATGTTTTGTGCACCATATAATTAACCTTAATTTTTTTTTTGTTTAACGTCCTGCTGTTTTGCACTTAAGGCTAATGAAGACGGACCTACAGTTTTACGTGGAATCCGAACGATGTCTGTTAAGAAACCATTTAGAAAATTGTTCGGGGTCAATGGGAATTGAACCCAGAACTTTTCCATTGATGGTTGTCATGACGATTGATAAAGCATTGACGTCTTAACAATCACGACCACTGTGGCTATTAACCTTAATAGTAATATCATGAAATGATGGAAATGTAGCTGAGGGGACAGCACTCTTGACTCCAAAGCTGACGAACCATGTTTGAACACATGTGAAGACCAATGATAGGCAATAAAATAGATTTTGTGGCAACGATAGCCTGTAGGTCCTTTTCATCTTAAAACCATAGGTTGCACCATTTTTTCACCAAATGTGTGAATCTGTATTTAAATGAAATCAGATGTTCAGAGAGCTGTATTTTTACTACATACTATAGCGAAATGTAGCAACATTTAAGTGTGTAGTGAGTGTCATACAAATTTTGTGCATTTTTTTCTTAAAAATGCTCAGTTCAGTTAGCACTTGCGAGCATTTGACACTAACCTCTGTAGATAAAATTGATTTTTTATACGATTTGAAAATTTTCAGAAAATTACGAATCATCACACTAATCTTAAATGGCTTAGGAAGTTGTTCAGTGTTATTTACAAAAAAAGAAGCATTAAACATAACCAATTCTTCATTAAACTTAGAAAATAATAACAATACTAAGCAAAAAAAAAAATATTCAGTGCAAATATAGGCGTAAAAAACTAAACATTGATGTACTCCAATTTCACATTGAACTTTCCGAATTTCTAAATTTGTTCTGCACAGTGGGTTGATAGACAGCCCCTGAATAGCCCAATGTTTTACTAAGAAGTGATAACGGCAACGAAAATTATAGAAAACAATTAATATGCAGAACAACTATTTTCTACAACTAGTAAGTGTTGCCAAGTCAAAGTCAAATGGTAAGGACCAGGGTATGGATCTTCACTCTACAGATTTCAACTTGATAATAATGGATGGTTAGTTTTGGCTAAAAAGCATTAGACTTACAGTTTTTTTATTACAGTTAATCATCTGTGAAGAATATATTTCATCTGTGGTTGAAGTAAAGACATGCGCATGGTGGGATTTCACACAAACTTATGTGCTGATTTACAGTTTTCACAAAGAAAATCTTCCTTTAACTTCATAAAAATTCGCCTTTTCTAAAATAATGAAACATTTTAAATAGTTTATTCAGAATACAAGAGACCTAAGGTCCAAATATCCAACATTTTTATGGGTATGGAGTAGTGCTACTTAATTAAATTAAACACCGGTATTGAAATTTTTAAAACATAGGGGCTTAGCCACCAATTTCCATGGGCAGAGCCTTACTATCGGAAGAATACAGTTTCGTACAGGTACAAAATCAGTTTCAATCAACAACAGTTGACATTTACTTTATTACTCTAAATATTTATTGTCTTAAAAACATCGTTACAACACCTACTTACTAAAACACAACTTGTAAAGATAAGAAACAATATAATCTATAAAGTTTTAAAAAAATAGGTTCTATCAGTTCTCATATATCTGTGAAAACAAATAAAAACGTAATACAACAGGCAGTGAGATAACGCGACAACAGTCGTCAAGGTTTCAACTGGTGCCAACATTGAACTGCAAAAAGTGACGACAGTTTATTATAACGTAAATCAAATGTACAAGGTGTCTAGAAAACTGTTGTTTAGAAAATCTCCAAAAGGCTTAAGAACATAACCACATTTGAAAGTTATTACAATGGAGAGTTGGGTGATGTACTGTCAGGGATCAGTGCACCTAAACCTGAGGTCCTTTGAGCTACATGACCAGAATCCGTCTCCAGAGCGCTGCATCTCCACAGCGCCGAGACCTGGCATAATCTGACAGTTTTGACAGCTGAATTATAATTCACAAAAGCAACGAACCGTGGTAATGGCGTGTGCCCAACTGAGCATAGTAGATGATCAGCACTGGAATGACGCAAATTTTGCATACATTTCATTGCAGACATAATACGCCTGAATTATAAAATAACATAACGAATTTTAGGTACTTTTTATGTATTTTTTCTTGTACTTTTGAGATGATCACAGTTAATTTTAAATGACTATGTAGAGCCACTTATATATTACTAAAAAGATTTGGTTTAACATTACAAATCAAATCCAGTAATATAAAAAATGGCCTTTTGGACATTACCTAACCTAACTTAACCTAACCTAACCAAACCTAACCTAATACTCCTCGAATTCTAAAGTAACATTGTATTTTTAGTTTAATAAAAATATGACAAATATTTACTCTTCCACCAATTAAACTCATTGAGCCCGGCATTGAAGATATTAACCCTCGTCACTTCTGCATCACTGAGCAGACCCTTTGATAATTTATGGCCTCGGCGCTGTAGAGATTAATTTACCTTCGGCGCTGAGGAGACGTCACCCCATGACCAGGCAGCATCTCATAAAAACCCTTTTCAAAGTACAAAAGGTTTTATGAATGTTCTGCTCATAATAACTCCTGGATATTGCTGTCTCATTGATGGCAGGGCATTAGGCCTACATTTGCACTAGATATAAAATTAAGTTTCCTCCTTCGCCGCCACACATTTGCATTGTTGAGTCCCATCGGGTAAATATGACTTTTCAGAAGTAGTCGTTTAAAAAAAAAAATATTTATTTCTAGTCTATGTATAAGGAGGGACACTTAGGCCACTAAAGTCCTTTCTACCCAGCACATCATCAAGGGAATTTCTCTTTAAGGGTGTGCAATACCAGGACAAACAGTCCCATACACTCCTCTCTGATATAACTTATTTTTCATCGAATTGTGAAAGCAATTTTTTGTAACTTGCAGGAAATAGTTCATGAACAGCTAAATTATACAATTCATAGGTGACATAAAATGCAAACTATACATTTATTTTGAACGTATTTGTTTAAACAAGACGAAAAACATGATATTCAGTCGGGTCACTTGATAGCAGTAAAAGATCGGGGCGAATTTTGTTACGTACTAGCTACTGGAGCTAACTGAAACTAAAAATAAGAGCGGCATTGGTAAAAATGAAAGTGTATACAAGCGTTATTCTAGTCGCGCTCAAGCGCTTTGCCATTGTAATATCATAGGCAAGAATCCTCAAGGTCTCACAGGATTCAATGCTTTTCCTCAAATGGTATTGCACACCCTTAATTTCCTGCACCTACCTGTCTTCTTGGCATACTTCAACAGACCAGTAAGGGCTATCTCCTTCATTTTTTCCACATTCATAGTTTCCATACCTAGCACCTCATACCTTATAAATTGCTCTGCTATTTAATCTTGTCCACATTGATCACATGGGCGGATCCAGCCGGTTTTCAAGGAGGGGGCTGTATCCGGAGGGGGGGGGGAAGGGGGGTGGTAATAGAATACTTTTGTTAGAATACAGTGCTTGAATACGTCTTTTAAGACTATTTCACGAGCACCCATTTTGAATAGAAATTAAGGATTATATGCTTTTCCCAAAAATGGAATTTCATTGTAACAAATTGCAGAGAATAAATCATAAAATTGAACTGTATAGTTGAAAATTTTAAATAGCCTTATTAGAACAACTAAACAAAAATCTGACAAACCTAAAGTATACAGTTCCAGCTAGACGGGAAAAGGTAACGACTTAACGCACCTAGGGCGTTGTAAATATTTCACGGAAATACCCGAATAGCCTCGGAACACTAAACCAGGTTTTCCTTATATCAAACGAAAATAAAGAACTTGCACTTCAAATAGATATAAAAATCATTATACAAATATAGATACATGTGTTATAGATACATCGATTGCAAAATGTGCTTTCTCATTGGTTAAAAACTGTCCAATTGCAAGGGTTTACAGAAAACTTCATATCTAAGAAACTATAAATATGACGAATGATTAGAAGATCGTGGTAGAAAGTTCAAATCTTCACGAACCCACAGGTGCCCTTATCTTCTTCTAAAAACAAGTCTGTCTAACGGTTATGTGCCTTTAAAAAGTGACAAGTTTGAGTCATTTGCTTGTGCTTTCTCACGCGGCATCAGTTGATTTAGACTACAATATTACAACGATGATTACAATGTTAATAAACGTTTTAGAAGAAATTTTAAATACAACAATTGAAGTTTAAAACATTTCCTTTCCAATGGTTTTTGTTTTATTGAGATTGGTTAATATTTAGTGGGTGAAATATTCGATACAAGTTATGTTGTCTGAGACTACTCAATAAACAAAACAAAAATATAATAACCCAAAGGGGGGCTGCAGCCCCCCTGGATCCGCCAATGATTGATCATAGTAAGATAGGTCTTATGTTACCAATGATCTCGAGATCTGTATAGTGCACAGTGCCCTGACAACATTCCTACAGTTATTCCTAACGTTTAATTTATTCTTATTGGTTTTGTTGACAAAAATATTTGTACAAAACAAGCCTTATAAAAGAACACATTTGATCAATACTCACAAAATAAAAATACAATTAAGCAACAAGAATCAAAATTTACAATAATCAACATAAATAATCAAAATAAAAAATCTGTAAGAATAGGCTAATAATTTAATAAGGCAAACAGAAAGGAAAAAAAGAGATCACATCCATCACAAAATAGTATCATGATGACAAACTCATCCACCGAGTAAAAGGATCCAGACAATAGAAATTGTCTAAGACTGTTTTTAAAAATCCTGTAGTTTGGTGAATTTTGAAAGTTTTTAGGAAGGTTATTCATGAACTTTGCACCAGCTTGTGAGGGAAGTTTACTGTATAAATTCAACCTGTGCTGTCTGGTTGGGAGTAACGATACTCATAAGCTTGTCTGGTGCTGAAGTTGTGTATATCCATATTTTGGACATGATCACACTTACATTTTTTAAAAAACAACACTTCAAGTATGTAAATACATGGAAGTGTAAGTACTCCATATTTCTTCAAATAGTTTTTACGACTTTGTCTTTTATGCTGCCCCGCAATAAGTCTTATAGCTCTTTCTTGCGAGACAAACACTCTTTTCATGTTCCAACTGATGAGTTTCCCCAAAGAAGAACTCCATAGTTCAAATAATGATAGCCTAGCCCATAATAGGCTGTTAAATATATCGATGTACCACAGTATGGCTTCAAACTTCTCAGTACAAATATACCTGAGCTAATTTTGGCAATAATACTGCTAATGTGGTCATTCCAGTTCAACTTGTCATCAATTAGAAGACCCAAACATTTTATTGATTGCACTTCTTCAAGTACACTATGACCTAGGTCCTATCACAAAAAGGTCCTTTTACTTTCCGTACCTGTCAGCCTTCTACTTCTGCCTCCAGGTCTTGTCTAGGATAATCTTTAATTGTATTCAATTTGACTTCTCTCTCCACTTATCTTAATGCTCCCTCTTACACCAGCTTATATGTTTGCAGTCTAACTAGTTTGCTTTGAAATTAGGAGGGTTTTAGGACCAAAAAAGGGAGTAGATATTCCTCCCCTTGCCATCTCGTGAGATTAATTGGATTCTTCAGGATCCTGGCATCCACATCAGCTTGACCTCTCCAAGCTTAATTAGTTTTATCAGTGTTTACTACAGGGACAGTGAAATTGGAAGATAGTGTCTGATTTATTAAATCTCAATAGCTGTCGATGTGACATGTTGAAAGAGTGTCTGTTGGATGCATGGCAAAGTAGGGCGCACATGGAAGTAAGTCATGGGTACGGTAGAAGAATCGGACTAGGATTTGAGAAGACTGGGATTGAGTGAATGGTGATAAGATATAGGAGATTGAAACAGATTGACTCTCCATCTAGTTATCTGAAGTGCCTGATAAATAAGTTTTATCACCATCTCTACACAGTTATCTATTATCAGAGTTGAGTCTTGAATACAGCCTATGCAGATTTAAATCTCTTTTTTGTCTGATCCAACCACATCCTATTACTTTAAATGAGTAATTCTTGTATCTATCTTTGTTTCTATCTTTATCTCGAAAACGGCTCTAACGAATTAAAAGAAATTTTGTATTTAGGTATATAGTTTTGATTTTTAAGTACACCCATATAGTTGTATTTCATGTAAAAACGCAATTTTTTGAGAAAATCTAAAAGTTGAAAATTTTTAACATATTGTCTTATGGGTTGCCATGTTGGTTACAAAATAACAGCGAAATAGTAAATAAAGCGATCAAAACAGCTGTTTATAAACAAGGCAATTTATACTGTTTTATCAGCTGTTCATTGGATAGTTTTTAATTACTGTTAAAAAACAAGCTAATTTATACTGTTTTAGTACGTTGGAATTAGAATAAATTGGACCTGATTTAACAATTTATTTTGTAAAAAAAAAAAAGTAAACTTGGCAAAGATGGATAAATTCTAATAGTCAATTTTGTAATATAGGCCTGGCTCATTTCTGAAATATAGTATTGAGGTTATGTTAATCCTGCAATAGTTTTTACTATATTTAGGCCTGGTTTCAAAACTTTAGTTGACAGAAGATAGTAGAACTAGGACTAAAATCGTAATGAAAGCATCTTACGTTTGTTAAATACGTGAGGCCCAATTGTTTTTATATTGAAGGTAATAATAGGTGTTACAGACCGCCATTACTCTCCTGAACCTTCCTAAAAGAGTACACAGAATGCACTGGTGTTGCATGTTTGTTAACCCAACTCTCAGTTATCAGGTGTCGCATGTTTCAATATCAATATCTTGTGGACCTGTCAGACCCAGTACGTAAGCTCATATGAGATTTTTATCATAGCTTTTGAACTAGTAAAGATGTTTAAAATCAAATATGTTATATGATGATAATACATATGGAATAAATGCCAACTGTGTTTGGACTTAAAAATAATTCGACCTCGCAGATGAACCGCTGACGTGAGTTGAATGAATTTCCAAAATTAAATTTATACATGTTTTTGAGTTTCAAACAACTATTGTTGGGAAATTGATCTACTTACGAAAGTGCTGCCAACATGTACCAAATATATTGCAATCGGTCAACACGGTAAAAGCCGTGGATTTAATTCTGGTACTTTTACGGTATTTTACGTTTTGATTGTTTTTGGGGGAACCAGATGGGCTATAAGATCGTGTAAAAAAACAAAATGTGCAGAATTATTACGTATGTCTATTTTTTTAAAGAAAATTTCAAAAAATGTAACCTAGTACGAAAAATCTCAAATTTTTTTACTTCTGGTCAAAAATTTGGTCTACTTCCGGTAAATTTTTTTTGCTAACGAACTCATCCAAACGACTTAGAAAACCAACCTGTGTACTAAATTTGGACCAAATCGGACATAAAATGCGTCCGTTAGAGTGCGCACAGTTATATACATGATACTTCCGGTCAAAAATGTGGTCTACTTTCAATAAATTTTTTTGGCTAACAAACTCATCCAAGCAACTTATAAACCAACCTGCGTACTAAATTTGGACCAAATCGGACGTAAAATGCTTCCGTTAGAGTGCGCACACATATATACATGTTACTTCCGGTCAAAAATTTGGTCTACTTCTGGTCGATTTTTTTGGCTAACCTACCAGTTCAAGCAACTTAGAAACCAAGACAAAATAAAAACATCATCATGTTTGCCATTAAAAAAGTAAACTTTTTTGTCTCTTGTAAATTTTTTGTGAAGTTAGCGGTTTTTGAGATATTTTATATTAAAAATTATAAACGGCCGCCATTTTGAAAATATTTAAAATAATGTTCTAATTTTTCCTACAGTGATAAAAGGTTACGCAACAAATAGGTATACAAAGTTTGAGCTCAATATCTTTTCTACTTCCAAAAATATTAATTATTTTGTAAAAAATACATACAGAAGAAAAAATAAGCACCGTAGACCCATGTATATATTGTGAAATATGTTTGTCTGGATCCCAGGAAAATATCCACAAAATTGGTCCACAGAGTTTGGGGATACCCTGTATAAGAGATATATTTTTGGAAAAAAAATACAAATGAAAATATGGACTTTTGTCTCATTGTGTAAACATCATGTCATTTAGTTTTTTTTTCTGCTATAGCGGTTTTTTGCCCCGAAATGGGTATCAAAATATACAAGATTTTATAGAGAATAAAGATGTGTTTGTATTTTTTCAATAACACTGATATTTTTCAAGTTATTCAGCTTTTTATGAATTCCAAAATGGTTTTTCTTAAATAAACACTATAAAAATTATTTAAATGTAATTGATACGTATCTCAAAATTCAGAATTGAAAGGAGAATTTTCACGGTAAAAGGTTTCTCCCATCTTTAACCGTTTAGAAAAAAATCGGGTTTTAAGCATTTCCACGTTTTCGGGTTGCAAGCCTTCTTTAAAACCCCTATGGAAAAAAAAAACTTTGAAATAAAATTTCATGATTTTTTCACTCAAGAAAGACAAAAGTATATATTTTAATTTACTTTTTTCTCCAAAAAGATATATCTTATAGAGTCCGAGATATAAGCCAGAGAAAACAGGTGTTTTTCGAAACTTAGAAAACGTCAAGGGGGTCCACCTTGCAAGTTTTTAAGGCATAAAAACCGACTTTGTATTTTCATGGGTTTTATTACATTAAACGAAGCAGGATGGTGAGTAGAATTAGTACGTACCAAAACTTTTCAAAAATATTAATTACACTTTGAGTTTTGGACTTTTAAGTAAAACTGTTACTCAATGTAAGCATTTGTTCAAAGCTGTACAACTCGGTGCCTATAAAAAGGAAATGAATGAAATAATTTTTTTATTGTAGACAAAGTCTATATTTTAATGGGACACTTTCAAATTTTCAATATCTCATACAGTTTTTGAGAAAACAATTTTAGAAAAGTACATATTTCAACAACAAAAATTTTTGAAAGGAAGATTTTTGCCCCATATGGGTATCAAAATAATTATACATAATTTTATAGAGAATAAAGATGTGTTTGTAGTTTTTCAATAACACTGATATTTTTCGAGTTATTCAGGTTTTTATGATTTCCAAAATGGTTTTTCTTAAATAAACGCTATAAAAATTATTAAAATTTATAATTGATACCTACCTCAAAAGTCTTAGAATTGATAGGAGAATATTCACTGCATAAGGGTTTCTCTTATCTTTAACCGTTTAGAAAATCGTGTTTTAAGCATTTCCAGGTTTTCAGGTTGCAAGCCTTTTTTAAAACCGCTATAGCAGAAAAACTATCAAACGAAACGTCATGATTTTTTCACACAAGTAAGACAAAAGTCCATATTCTCATTTACTTTTTTCTCCAAAAAGATATCTCTTACAGATTCCGAGCTATAAGCCAGGAAAAACAGGTGTTTTTCACAATTTAGAAAACATCAAGGGGCTCCTTGCAAGTTTTTAAAGCAAAAAAACCGACTTTGGATTTTCATGGGTTTTATTACATTAAACGAAGCAGGATGGTGAGTAGAATTAATACGTACCGAAATTTTTCAAAAATATTAATTACACTGGGAGTTTTGGCTTTTAAGTAAAACTGTTACTCAATGTAAGCATTTGTTCAAAGCTGTATAACTCGGTGCCTATAAAAAGAAAATTAATGAAATGTTTTTGCCTTAATTTAAACCGCTATAGCAGTAGAACTATAAAACAAATTGACATGATTGTTTCATACAATGAAAGACAAAAGTTCATATTTTCATTTACTTTTTTTCTTCTGTACAACTTTAGCCACTATGTCATACATCGCCACTTGTACATCGATGTATCGATTAGTAAACATCGATGTTTTTAAACATAAAATATTTTTGTTTATATGACTATAATTATGCTAAACAAGGTCTGTTTTGAGGGGAAAGTATCGAAATGTTCCAATAATTTAAAAGCAAATGAATAGAGTAATTTAAGCAAAATACAATTTATCAATTTAAATCCGTGTTAGTCAATGGCTTTCCATAACGGCTGATTTACAAAATTAATTTCTACATTGATTTAACAGGCGATAATAACCGCTAATGGTTTTCACCTTAAAAAAATCTGCACTGATTTATAGGTTAAGATTTTTGGAACAAATAAGGTTGGGC
The DNA here is from genome assembly GCA_018207615.1 of Philaenus spumarius. Classification (NCBI taxonomy): domain Eukaryota; kingdom Metazoa; phylum Arthropoda; class Insecta; order Hemiptera; family Aphrophoridae; genus Philaenus; species Philaenus spumarius. Next base: position 41,731 of record JAGFPH010007582.1, on the reverse strand, counting down.
CTATGACTTATTTTATGTGCCATTTTTATTCAGAGTTTTATACTACTGTACTTATCATCTTAGGGCGTAAATTTACTATACGACGCTATGCCAACAGAAATGCAAGAATAATAAAAATAAAAATATAGCCTGAAGTTCTAACTTTTAGAAAATTTAACGGTAGAATATAAATCAAGGCCGTCGATCAAGAAAATACATCGATGCATCGAATAAATTTGGACCCATGTAACGCATCGGATTGATTCGATGTATCGAATCGTAAACATCGATGTATATCGAATATCCCTACTCTTAATACAAAATTGGGGCATCTCAACCCAACCACAGCCCTTGAACTACTTAATTTATCTGTAATATTTAAAACTTTTTTTTCTGTTACCAGTTTCAAAAGATTCATTTGCAAGTGGCATTTCATTTTGAATTTATAAAATGAAATGCTGCGTATCATTATGTATATTTAAATGATTTACCGTATTTGCAATTTATTTTTGAAAATATTAGCAACAATTTTCTGTCTGGAGCCTTATAAACTAGAGTATCTGAGATTGAAATCCTTTTCGAGCACATTTTATAACAATTTTTTATGGTGGCTATCTTATCTTTATGATTTGAGTTCAAATCAGTCCCAAGTCCTCTACGATTATGCTCTCTGTTGAAATATTCTTGTATTATTTTCTTTATGAAAGACACAGATGATGGCAAATGTAGAAACAAAAAATTATCAAAATATTGAATACCGTTAAGACGACGGTAATGTTTACCTCTTTCAATATTTTAAATAATGTTTACCAAAACCTTTTTAGTTTTACTGTATTGACATCAGCCAATTTCACAAGAAAACTTGGATCAGAATTTAAAGCAAAATCAAATTAGGAATGTTGTGCAAATTTAAATTACATTTTTCCTTTAAAGGGTGAATCAGCAAAACATCTCATAATTACACCTTCAAAATCTATCAACTCAAAAAATAAATAAAGTCAGAGAGGTTGATATTTTCTTACAATTCTACCAGGAAAGACTTTAGAAGATATTAGGTAAATAAATAAAATACTTCATTAAATAAAAATATAATTTAAATCACATAATAAAAATACAATAATGATTAGATTACATTTGATTAGATTATTGTTATTGCCTCAATAATTTGTCAGTCCTTATTGCAATATATATATATTTATTATGTACAGGTTTTATATTATGTATTTGTACTTGGGTTACATTCAATAATTGCAAATACATAAAGAAATGTTAGTAAGTACAACTACTTGAAAAGAAAACAAAAGCGTTTTCGAGAAAGCTGGTAGGTATGCTAACTTTTTAATTACATAGGAAAAACTTTTCGACAATCACTTAAAACCAAAATTCATACAAAACAATGATTTTTTAATGGCTCTGCTATTTTGAATGTTTTATACACTCAAGTTACTGCCAAATCGATTGAGTCTTGCTTAATCAAAATTTGTTGGGTAGTTTTAGAAGTTACAATAGAACATAATATACACCCTCTAGCAGGACTATAGTTCATTTCACCTCAGCGTGAGGCTAATAAAAATGACCGTAATAAAACCCTTACCCTTAGGCCTATTGTGCGACATCGGGGATGGGCACTTGTCGACTGCCTTTGTATTAGAGTTATTGCTGTTTGTCCCAGTGTCATTATGCAAACTTTTTTAATTGAAAGAAAAACTTAAAACAAAATATATCATTCGCTGTGTTTTGATCGCGTGATTATTTTTATACCAAATATGAAGGAAATCGGTTGATTTTGGGGAAGGCAAAGTAAATAGTTAAATCCTATATAGGATTTAATCCTATATAGGATGAAATGAACTATAACTTTATAATCTTATTTTTGGTTGAATTGATGCTGGTATTGACTGATCTTTTATCAACCACCAAAAGTATCAATGACACCTTAACTCAAACAATACCGACCAGTAATAATAATAATAATAAAGTGTGTTTATTGCACTACATGCAAGACAAAACATTGAATCAAAAGAAATACAACATAACTAACCAAAATAATAACTCATACTGACCAGTACCTCAAGTTCAAATGAATTACATTTTTTAAACTTTTTCCTTCAACATGAGAAAATCAAATACACATTATGAACAACTTATTCTTGCAAAAAAATTTACCCTTTTAGTGCCAACATCCTCATATGCGGATATAGAAATTAGTGCCGAAAATGCCAACGTCCGTATATAAAGCATCTTGAAAAAAGTGACTACACTTTATTTTTTTTTCAAATTTAACTCTTTTAGTCCCAACTTCCGATCAATCGGACTTCGGTACATACGCGAGAAATACCAACGTCCGATGAATCGAACGTTTACTATATCGACATTTTGCAGCCTTGCCAATGTGTCTATAATTTCGTTTCTTGCTTCCATAAGATTATAAAGATCTAATCTTATACTCTATGGACAGACAAAATTCTTTCTGCTATAGAATCTATGATCTGTAAATAGTGAGAACGACAAAGATTATGATGGCTTAGGTTTGACAGCTGATAGCTTACCATCGTCTGTGTTTTGTTTATCCAAGTTATCGAGTGTTGTGTTATGTCATTTTAAGGTTAAGTTATTAGTGTTTTGATTGATAATGAGTCGTTCCAGATCGCCTTTGAGTGAAAATACAATTAGAAATAATGTGATGTAGTGATGGCGTTTTCTGATTCTGGGATTATTAAAAATGTCTGTGCAGTTTATTTATCACTCAAAGAGAATAAAAATTGATGCGAATGAACAACATTATTTGAAACAAAATGAAGTGCTGTCCCACGGTAAAATTATTTTTCCTTACCCATCCTATGGAGTATTGAATATGGAGTTAGAGTCAAATTTACGGTAAGTGTTTACTTTTATCACAACAATCTAATTATCTTTTATTGCCTTTATACTAATTTTATATTTAATAATTTAGTACACATTTTTACTAACATTTTACTGCAAAAATCATCTTTCCAACTTTATAAATAAAAAAAAAAAATACATCTGTTTAACCAATTTCGTGTAATTATTCTGAAATACCCATGGTATTTTTTAGCAATTTATCACCAAAATTATCGGTACTAAAAGGATTAATTAATATACAGTAGAGTGTCGAAAATCCGAACTAATTTTGACCGAGGGGGGTTCGGATTATCAATTTGTTCAGATTTTTGAAAATAACCAAGAAAAGGCCATTTAGGATAAAATATATGTCCTTTAATCGATTAAAGTGGGTAAACAGCACAAGCAGTAATGTAATTACAATACAGTATGTAAGACTACTTACATATTATGGTTTAGAAGAACCTGCACATACAGTAGGGCCAACATGATTACACTTGTAACTCTCAATTACAGTACAGTACATAATTAAAAGTTCACTTGTACATTATAGTTAACACAAACGAAAAATTAAAAAAATACTGTATACTACACTACTGTATGTACGACACACTGTTATAATGATTACACAAAGAGAAATGAATGAACTTTCTCTATGTATACTGCTAGCGCTAAAGCAGATTTTTAGCGTGACAATGAAAATACTGACAGCCTGTCTGTTGTGAGGGCGTGTGAGAGCAGGTATTAAGAAGTGTTTTAAAAGAGATAATAATGTCAACTGCGATAAAAATTTTTAACAACGCAATAATTGGAATTTGCGAAAATGAAAACAAAATTTTTGCAGGGGCTGCCTCAGAACGCGTTCGGATTTTTGACGTTTCGGATTATTGACGTTCGGATTATCGACGCTCTACTGTAACACCAAAATATTCTTAAAGAAATGTAAATTACAGAAAAATATAGTTTTATATAGTACGGTATTCAATAATACTGACTGGCTGTAACGAAGATAAAGAAGGCTTTGAAATTTGCACGTCGACTGGTTGGCCATGCACAAATTTGTGTTTCCAAGTGTATTTTTAGTAGAAAACCCTAAAATTGATTGTGTTTGTAAACGTTTATTTACTTTTTCTTGTGATATCAATTGTTATGAGGAAAGAATTTTTTTTCAAGAGTGATTATTCATGACAAATGTTAAAATATTTGTCCAGTAGTTTTATTTAGTTAACTGTGCATATTATAGTACATGCACAATTCAAAGCAGTCGTACATAATTGTCAGATGTACACAGTTAGTTGTTTTGACTGTGTACAGAGTTATAAAAATTAGTTTATCATTAAGTACCAATTAAAAGTTTCAAATACAGTACTATAGCAATCACAAATCCATTTATTGTTTTAGTTATACTACTTTATATAAGTTTATTGCAGTACAAAACTAACAATTCTAAAATTATATTGCGTGTTATAATTGAATTAATTTATGATTTAATAATTTGTTTACCATTTTTGATGCTGGACTAACGCATCAATTCTAACTTTAGAAGCAACTTATTAGGTACATTACTGAACAAAATTCTGTTAAAAACAGTAAATTACAAAAGTGAAATTTATCATAAAATGCTGTCCCTTCATTATATTTAGATCAATGTTTATGTTTTTATTAGTGTTTATGTCAAATTACTTAACAACAAAAATTAAACTGATACTCTCGAATCATGTACTTCTTTTTTATACATTGATTAACGCAAATGTATCAATAACACTATAATTTCAGTTGCTAGTGGCCATCTTATAACATCAATTTCAACTGATAGATTCTTACTGTCTACAGTTACTTCAATGCACCTTATATCCTAATTTCAATTCATTAAATTTGCGGTTTATAACAAAACTACTAGGTTTTGAGATAATGGATATCAGTACATATCACACCTATCACCAATAATCTTAAATTAAACAATATCGTAACCATGGTCGTACCACCGTTAACGTTCCAAACTACAAATCCAACTCGAGTCATTGATACTTTTATAATAATTAATTGAAACTGTGCCACCAATACTTTTACAATTAGTAATTCTAGGAAATATCGCTTGTATCAATCTCAAGAATCTACCACGGAAACTTAAAATCGTTAATGATCCTTCTAGTCAAGCACCAGCAACAGACGTTTTTAAATAAATAATCTTTTGAATTGAGGTGGTGTCAGTAATACTTTTAGTGGATGAGCTTGGCAGGGGTGCAGAAAATGTTTTAGCATACCAAATTTTCCCAGAACACAATTTTTTTGCTAAAAATTTCCCTAATCAAGAGAAGTGACCGTACAACCCCACCCCTCCAACTCTATCGATGCAATGAAAATGGAAACAAACCAATGCGTCACCACATCGTAAGTATTTTACTGATAAAGACCGATTTTGGTAAGTAATTTAAGTTAATAAATGAAACCATCAGTAATACCTATATATAAGTACTTTTGTATAAAATGGTTTAATGTGTTATCGATTGTTTAGTTGTTATCAATTGTTTAGTTAGATGAAATAAAACAATAACACAAAATCTCACAACAAACACGTCTAATAAATCAAACGCGTTTCAACGACAAAGTCGCCATCCCCAGTGATAAAGCTACAAAAGCCAAACTACAACTA
>JAGFPH010007582.1:1604-16631 GCA_018207615.1 Philaenus spumarius | reverse complement strand
TCTAATCATATCTGTGGTTTGAGGGTAGGAGGGTGGAAGTAAAGGAAACGGTGGTTGGCTCGCTTCCAAGCTGACGGGATATGACTAGATATCTGGTCTCTGGCTGGGGCTGTTTTGCATAATTTTACTAAAGTATATATATACCTATATTTACTAAAAAAAAAACAGGAAAAAATACTAAACATTTGATTTCTTGATTTTTAGGACAAGTAAATATAATCATTTTGGTAATGTGACCCTATGTTGTTCAAAACCCGCCACTGAAAAGGTTAACAAAAATATCCTACTTTTAAAAAGTACTAAAAGTCTCACACATGTTCCTTTTTTTTACATTGTAAGCCAATTTTTAAACTACAAAATAGAATGATTCTAAAGTTTGAGGTTTTTAAATAAAAAGTAATTTATAATAATCTTTATTTTGTATCCAAGTAAGGCTAGTATGTACTGGTAAAATCTAAACCTTCAGTTTTAGGATCGAGAGAGTTTAAAGAAACTGTGTTATAAGTTCGGTTAAATGGACTGGGGGAATTTAAACACAGAAAAGTGAACGTGTACTGTTTTCTCGCAGTATTCAGCACTATAATCTGTGGAAATTGTTCATATTAATTTTCGTACTGGCAACACTAAACACTGAAGATACAAGACTAACTTACGCCTAGCACTTAACATGCTCATTTTAAATTAAACCTTTTTGTACCGAAGTAACATACTAAACGACACCCGCTTTCTTCGTTTTCCGTGGTCGGGGATGAAGAGGAGTCGGTACAAATGTTTGCAATAAAATTTTTGATTCCGAAATGTAATGCAGATGTTGTAGTAGATGGTCAGGAAAGTAGAAAAGAATCAAGGAGACTGATTGCCAAAATTTGGTAGGAACCCTGCTATACGTATTTTTACTTCTTTTTGTCTTCCAATTCTTTGCTGACCAAAAAATAATGTCTAAATAAATATAAATTTCAGAAAGTACTCGGCAAAACCAAATAACCGTTTGAGACCATTAATTGCTTATTCTAGCGAATTCTGATTCTTATAGTGTAATTATTAGGGTTGTATCGATACCGATTCTAAGATCGGTCGCTGATAATGTTGGTTGATACCTTGTCGGTTATACAGTACAATCGGTGGGATAGCTTTTTTTCTTCTTTATGCCAGTGGCACTAATGAAAACTGATTTTACCACAGCACACATAAACTGAACACTATAGTCCGTTCACAGTTTAGTTCATAGCATGGGCAAACATTGTCCATGCTATTTAAACGGAGATCTTATTCTACTACCCCACATGAAAACATCAACCTTATAAAACCTATTTAAACTAGTTATTAGGAAACATCATAATAGGGTTTACTTAAACATGAGGTACGTTACTGAATTAAAGATATTTGGATCTTGAATTAAACACTGAGATAAGGATATTCATAAGTCAATTTGGTAGTGAATAGGAGCCGATGTAGTTAGGTCAGGTGGTAGCGCAGCAAGCCTTCATAAGGCCCATGCTATCAACTAAACTATGAACGGACAATAGTAACGAAGCTCAAACCTGCACGACTGTGTTCTATTGTGACAAACGTGGACAGTTGTGCTAACCACAGTGCCAAGCTCCAGGGGTGCAGAATAGTTTGGGGGAAATTGCGGTTGGACTGGGGGAATTTTGGCCGAGGGAAAATTAAGGAAATAATTATAATGTTTTGGGAGAAAATAGATAAGAAATGAATGGGAACAAAGATCAGTCTAATCGGTTTGTTTACAATATATATATATTATACATACACGTGTATGTTGTCTGCTTTCTGCTACAAGTCGGGTAAGGTTCCTCTTTAATCTACCGCACAAAATATCATACGGCCGAGCTACAGTACCGGTTTAGGTGATTTCACATTTACACATTTTCAAATCTTTCATTTGCTGTATTGTTTATACTGATTTTGTTGTGTTTTCGTCAATATTTCAAGTTAATTTGACTTAATATAATAAGTGTATGACTGGCTACTTTCTTTTATCGCGCACAGTCTATAAAAAGCCTTGTTATACACGATTTTGCTTTACACTTCACTTTGCCAGAACTTATTTACTGCGTATAACGGGGACCACCTGCTTGCCAGAACTTATTTACTGCGTATAACGGGGACCACCTGTATTAATAATTATTTTGGTACTGGTATGCAAATTTTGTTAGCTTCAAACAAATGATGTTCAATCGATAACAACTAAACAACCGAAAACACATTAAACCATTTTATACGAAAGTACGTAATATATACAGTAAGACCTCGATAATCCGGCACGCTCGGGGATCCGGTGATGCCGGATTATCGAGGTTAAACTATAAATAAACGCACATGTACTGTATATGAACACGTAAATTACACGTTGAAACTACGTAACATTAACTGCGTAGAGTGATTACCGCTAACTAATAAATTTTAAAAGCCTAACACAAAATCATTTTGTAGATAAAATATTTAGAATATAAGCTCTCTGAGCGCTGGATTGTAGCAAAGGTTCCGTATACTATCGTGCGAGTGACACGCTGATGTTATAATTGCGACATGAACAGCGTTCGGCCCTTGGGAGTATGGGCGTAGTAGTGAACAGCAGCAGACAAGTTGTGGCGTAGTGATGCACGATTGTTTGATGCTCGAGATGTTTGAACAATCGACTAAAACATCACGCATTTCGTGTATCACTAGTTGGGTGTATTACTAAGAGAAGTAGACATAAGTCATAAGTGATTTTAAGTTTTACAGAATAAAGACTTTGTATATAGAAACTCGATTTTTAAATTTTTTACCCTAAAAGTCACTGATTTTTATTTCTGGAAACGTAAATACCCTGAAAGCGGTTTTAAATCGAACAACTATTTACAAGAAATTCAATGTATCTTTTTCCAAAGACTTCAATTTGTTCAAATAATCTTCATTAAGTGGAATACGTTCAACAAAATACTGTTAGCAATGAAAGTGTTAAAAGGTCTCTTCAACGTTTTTAAAGGACAACGAGAGCACATTGTTTTGAATCGGTTCGATTTTTAGGAGAAATTTTGATTTAAATGTTTGTTTTAGACAAGTTTATTGAGCAGTAGATTTTTACACACTGTTTTTAACGGATGCGGAGCCAATAGACAGTGTAGACCTTGCTTAAATCACTCAATAATTACAAAAACTGCTATTTTTAATGAGTACAAATTTTCAAGATGATTGATGCCGAACTATCGAGTCTGTAGGATTATAGAGTGCCGGATTATCGAGGTCTTACTGTAGTTATTACTGATGGTTTCATTTCTTAACTTAAACTACTTACCGAAATCAGTCTTTATCAGTAAAATACTTACGATGTGGTGACGCATTGATTTGTTTCCATTTTCATTGCATCGGTGGAGTTGGAGGGGTGGGGTTGTACGGTCACTTCTCGTGATTAGGGAAATTTTTAGCGAAAAATTGTGTTCTGGGGAAATTTGTTATGCTAAAACATTTTCTGCACCCCTGCCAAGCTCATCCACTAAAAGTATTACTGACACCATCTCAATTCAAGAGATTATTTATTTAAAAACGTCTGTTGCTGGTGCTTGACTAGAAGGATCATTAACGTTTTTAAGTTTCCGTGGTAGATTCTTGAGTTTGATACAAGCGATATTTCCTAGAATTACTAATTGTAAAAGTATTGGTGGCACAGTTTCAATTAATTATTGTAAAAGTATCAATGACTCGAGTTGGATTAGTTGGAATTGGAACGTTAACGGTGGTACGACCATGGTTACGATATTGTTTAAATTTAAGATTATTGGTGATAGGTGTGATATGTACTGATATCCATTATCTCAAACCTAGTAGTTTTGTTATAAACCGCAAATTTAAAGAATTAAAATTAGGATATAATTGAAGTAACTGCTGTAGACAGTAAGAATCTATCAGAAATTGATGTTATAAGATGGCCACTAGCAACTGAAATTATTTTTGTGTTATTGATATATTTGCGTTAATCAAAGTATAAAAAAGAATACATGATTCGAGAGTATCGGTTTAATTTTTGTTGTTAAGTAATTTGACATAAACACTAATAAAAACATAAACATTGATCTAAATATAATGAAGGGACAGCATTTTATGATAAATTTCACATTTGTAATTTACTGTTTTTAACAGAATTTTGTTCAGTAATACCTAATAAGTTGCTTCTAAAGTTAGAATTGCTGCGTTAGTCCAGCATCAAAAATGGTAAACAAATTATTAAATCGTAAATTAATTCAATTATAACATGCAATATAATTTTAGAATTGTTAGTTTTGTACTGCAATAAACTTATATAAAGTAGTATAACTAAAACAATAAATGGATTTGTGATTGCTATAGTATTGTATTTGAAACTTTTAATTGGTACTTAATGATAAACTAATTTTTATAACTCTGTACACCGTCAAAACAACTAACTGTGTACATCTGACAATTATGTACGACTGCTTTGAATTGTGCATGTACTATAATATGCACAGTTAACTAAATAAAACTACTGGACAAATATTTTAACTATAAATATATTAATCACTCTTGAAAAAAAATCTTTCCTCATAGCAATTGATATCACAAGAAAAAGTAACTAAATGTTTACAAACACAATCAATTTGAGGGTTTTCTACTAAAAATACACTTGGAAACGCAAATTTGTGCAGGGCCAACCAGTCGACTTACAAATTTCAAAGCCTTCTTTATCTTCGTTACAGCCAATCAGTATTATTGAATACCGTACTATATAAAACTATATTTTTCTGTAATTTACATTTCTTTAAGAATATTTTGGTGTTATATTAAAGAACCCTTTTAGTACCGACAATTTTGGTGATATATTGCTAAAAAATACCATACGTATTTCAGTGTAATTACACGAAATTAATTAAACAGGTGTATTTTTGTTTTTATTTATTAAGTTGGAAAGATGGTTTTTGCAGTAAAATGTTAGTAAAAATGTGTACTAAGTTATTAAATATAAAATTAGTATAAAGCATATTCGACGCTTCGTAGGATGGGTAAGAAAAAATAATTTTACTGAGGGACAGCACTTCATTTTGTTTCAAATAATGTTATTCATTCACACCAATTTTTATTCTCTTTGGGTGATAAATAAACTGTACAGACATTTTTAATAATCCCAGAATCAGATAACGCCATCACTAATATATTCATCATACATCACATTACTTCTAAATGTATTTTCACTCAAAGGCGATCTGGAACGACTCATTTTCAATCAAAACACTAATAACTTAACCTTAAAATGAAATAACACAACATTTGATAACTTGGATAAACAAAACACAGACGATAATAAGCTATCAGCTGTCAAACTTGAGCATCATAATCTTCGTCGTTCTCACTATTTACAGATCATAGATTCTATAGCAGAAATAATTTTGTCTGTCCATAGAGTATAAGAGTAGATCTTTATAATCTTATGGAAACAAGAAACGAAATTATAGACATATTGGCAAGGCTGCAAAATGTCGATATAGTAAACGTCCGATTCATCGGACGTTGGTATTTCTCGCGTATGTACCGAAGTCCGATTGATCGGACGTTGGGACTAAAAGCGTTAAATTTGAAAAAAAAATAAAGTGTAGTCACTTTTTTCGAGACGCTTTATATACGGACGTTGGAATTTTCAGCACTAATTTCTACATCCGCATATGAGGATGTTGGCACTAAAAGGGTAAATTTTTTTGCAAGCATAAGTTGTTCATAATGTGTATTTGATTTTCTCATGTTGAAGGAAAAAGTTTTAAAAATGTAATTCATTTGAACTTGAGGTACTGGTCGGTATTGTTTGAGTTAAGGTGTCATTGATACTTTTGGTGGTTGATAAAAGATCAGTCAATACCAGCATCAATTCAACCTTGGCTCTATTTAAAACAGATTATGTAAATCTACATATTGTTACAAATCTATGGCAAAACCAAAAACAGGATTATAAAGTTAGTCCTGCTAGAGGGTGTAGATTATGTTCTATTGTAACTTTTAAAACTACCCAACAAATTTTGATTAAGCAGGACTCAATCGATTTGGCAGTAACTTGAGTGTATAAAACATTCAAAATAGCAGAACCATTAAAAAATCATTGTTTTGTATGAATTTTGGTTTTAGTGATTGTCGAAAAGTTTTTCCTATGTAATTAAAAAGTTAGCATACCTACCAGCTTTCTTGAAAACGCTTTTGTTTTCTTTTTAAGTAGTTGTACTTACTAACATTTCTTTATGTATTTGCAATTATTGAATGTAACCCAAGTACAAATACATAATATAAAACCTGTACATAATAAATATATATATATTGCAATAAGGACTGACAAATTATTGAGGCAATAACAATAATCTAATCAAATGTAATCTAATCATTATTGTATTTTTATTATGTGATTTAAATTATATTTTTATTTAATGAAGTATTTTATTTATTTACCTAATATCTTCTAAAGCCTTTCCTGGTAGAATTGTAAAAAAAATGTCAACCTCTCTGACTTTATTTAATTTTTGAGTTGAGAGATTTTGAAGGTGTAATAATTATGACATGTTTTGCTGATTCACCCTTTAAAGAAAAAATATAATTCAAATTTGCACAACATTCCTAATTTGATTTTGCTTTAAATTCTGATCCAAGTTTTCTTGTGAAATTGGCTGATGTCAATACAGTAAAACTAAAAAGGTTTTGGTAAACATTATTTAAAATATTGAAGAGGTAAACATTACCGTCGTCTTAACGGTATTCAATATTTTGATAATTTTTTGTTTCTACATTTGCCATCATCTGTGTCTTTCATAAAGAAAATAATACAAGAATATTTCAACAGGGAGCATAATCCTAGAGGACTTGGGATCGATTTGGACTCAATTCATAAAGCTAAGATAGCCACCATAAAAAATTGTTATAAAATGTGCTCCAAAGGGATTTTTCACTCTAAGACGCTCTAGTTTATAAGTCTCCAGAAAGAAAATTGTTGCTAATATTTTCAAAAAAAATTGCAACTATGGCATTTCATTTTATAAATTCAAAAGTAAATACCACTTGCAAATGAATCTGTTGAAACCGGTACCAGAAAATAAAGTTTTAAATACTGCAGCTAAATTAAGTAGTTCAAGGGCTGTGGTTGGGTTGAAATGCCCCAATTTTCTATTAAGAGTAGGGATATTCGATATACATCGATGTTTACGATTCGATACATCGAATCAATCTGACATATTACATCGGTCCAAATTTATTCGATGCATCGAAAGTTTCAAGAATTCAACCTACTACTGTCCTACTGAATGTGTTGCTACTTTTCATCCGATTTTGATTTTACCCTTTTCCTTTGTCAAAAATTATCTTGGCGTTTTTGCAGACGACTGCCTTGATTTTTATTCTTCTTGCATTTCTGTTGGCACAGCATCGTATAGTAAATTTACACCCTAAGATGATAAGTACAGTAGCATAAAACTCTAAATAAAAATGGCACATAAAATAAGTCTTAGGCCTAACCTGGCTTGTTCTAAAAATCTTAACCTATAAATCAGTGTAGATTTTTTTGAGGTGAAAACCATTAGCGGTTATTATGGCCTGATAAATCAGTGTAGAAATTAATTTTGTAAATCAGCCGTTATGGAAAGCCATTGACTAATACCGATTTAAATTGATAAATTGTATTTTGCTTAAATTACTCTCTTCATTTGCTTTTAAGTTATTGGTACATTTCGATACTTTCCCCTCAAAACAGACCTTGTTTAGCATAATTATAGTCATTAAAACAAAAGTATTTGATGTTTACTAATAGATACATCGATGTACAAGTGGCGATGTATGACATCGATGTTTTGTTTCAAATGAACATCTCTAATTAAGAGGTGTGTTAGGTTTATTGGAAAACCTTTGGTATTTCTTATAACAGCTGGAGCTTTCCCTGCTATACTCAAATATGGCAATATAGTCCCTATCTATACACAAGGGAGTTGTTGCTGACTCTGTAAACAATTATAGACCTGTTTCTCTATTACCTATGAAAGGTTTTTCAAAGAGCCATGTGTAATCAAACGGTCGATTACCTTGAGTGTAATAATGTACTAAACGCAAATCCGTTTGGATTTAAGAAAGGTAAAAACGCTATTCAAGCAGTATTTGATTTCATTGATGCACACTGGTGCTGTGGATGGGTCGGAGGTTGTTGGGTCTTTTCTTGATTTGTCTAAGGCCAAATCACACCATGTCTTGTAAGTGCAAACTATGATCTGTTGTTAAAAAATGATCTCACGGTTTTTGAGTGGTTCGTTTCATTCATACCTGTCGGAACATTATCAAAGGGTGGTTGTTGGCGGAAACCAAATTTTTAGCCGATTTTTGAGAATCAACACTGGAGTTTAGCAAGGTTCAATTCTGGGGACATTGCTTTTTATAGTCTATGTAAATGACCTGCCATCCGATCTGAGAGGAACGTAACTTGCACCAACAATTCATACTTGACAAAGAAATGGCTGTGGCCAGCACTGCTGGCCATCCGAGCCCAGAGGACTTATATTAAAAATCCTACCAGAGTGCAAAGGGTTGTACAAGAAGTGTGTGTATTTGTTGATTTCCACTTATGTTGGGATACAGAAGATTTGCCCGCAAACAATGGATGAGAGGGCACTTTTGTTCACTAACTTGGGTAAATATCAGCTAACAGCAAGTGTTCATCGTAGCAGTATAGTGGCTGAAGTTGTACAGAACTCGGAAGAAAAAAAGTAAATGAAAATATGAACTTTTGTCTTTCATTGTTTGAAACAATCATGTCAATTTGTTTTATAGTTCTTCTGATATAGCGGTTTTAATAAAGGCAAAGTCGGTTTTTATGCGTTAAAATCTTGCAAGGGTGCACTTGACATTTTCTAAATTGTGAAAAACACCTGTTTTCTCTGGCTTATCTGGGAATCTATAAGAGATATCTTTTTGGAGAAAAAAGTAAATGAACTTATGGACTTTTGTCTTTCTTGTGTGAAAAAATTATGACATTTTGTTTTATAGTTTTTCTGCTATAGCGCTTTTAAAAAAGGCTTGCAACCCGAAAACCTGGAAATGCTTAAAACACGATTTTCTAAACGGTTAAAGATGGGAGAAAACCTTTTTCAGTGAATATTCTCCATTCAATTCTAAGACTTTTGAGGTATGTATCAATTAAAATGAAATAATTCTTATAGCGTTTATTTAAGAAAAACCACTGAATAACTCGAAAAATATCAGTGTTATTGAAAAACTACAAACACATCTCTTTATTCTCTATACAATTATGTATATTTTGATATCCATATCGGAGCAAAAAATTTTCCTTCCAAATTATTTTTTTGTTAAAATATGTACTTTTCTAAATGTTTTCCTCAAAAACTGTATGAGATATTGAAAATTTGAAAGTGTCCCATTAAAATATAGATTTTTATCTACAATAAAAAAATTATTTCATTAATTTCCTTTTTATATGCTCCGAGTTATACAGCTTTGAACAAATGCTTACATTGAGTAACAGTTTTGAGTAGATCAATTTCCCAAATAGTTGTTTGAAACTCAAAAACATATAAATTTAATTTTGGAAATTCGCTCAACTCACGTCAGCGGTTCATCTGCGTGGTCGAATTATTTTTAAGTCCAAACACAGTTGGCATTTATTCTATATGTATCATCATCATATAACATATTTGATTTTAAACATCTTTACTAGTTCAAAAGCTATGATAAAAATCTCATATGAGCTTACGTACTGGGTCTGACAGGTCCACAAGATATTGATATTGAAACATGCGACACCTGATGACTGAGAGTTATGTTAACAAACATGCAACACCAGTACATTCTGTGTACTCTTTTAGGAAGGTACAGAGAGTAATGGCGGTCTGCAACGCCTATTATTACCTTAAATATAAAAACAATAGGGCCTCACAGACCCAGCCCATCCATTCTATAGTTAAACTACCATGTGTCCCAAAAGTCCCCCCCCCCCCTATTTTTTTGTTATTAATGGAAATAGACAGATTTGCTTTGGGGATTGTTAATACAAACAAAAATGGAGTTTTATGTAGTCTATAATTTGCAGTTTATGTCACCTATGAATTATAATTTAGATGTTCATGAACTATTTCCTGCAAATTACAAAAAATTGCTTTAACAATTCGATGAAAAATAAGTTACCTATGTCAAAGAGGACTGTTTTGTCCTGGTATTGCACCCCCTTAAAGAGAAATTCCCTTGATGGTGTGCTGGGTAGAAAGGCCTTTAGTGGCCTAAGTGTCCCTCCTTATACATAGACTAGAAGTATAAACTTTTTTAAAAAAAAAAGACTTTCTGAAAAGTCACATTTACCCGATTGGACTCAACAATGCAAATGTGTGGCGGCGAAGGAGGAAACTTAATTTTATATCTAGTGCAAATGTAGGCCTAATGCCCCGTCATCAATGAGAGAGCAATATCCAGGAGTTATTATGAGAAGAACATTCCCAAAACCTTTTGTACTTTGAAAAAGGTTTATATGAGATGCTGCCTGGTCATGGGGTGATGTCTCCTCAGCGCCGAGGCCATAAATTATCAAAGGGTCTGCTCAGTGATGCAGAAGTGACAAGGGTTAATATCTTCAATGCCGGGCTCAATGAGTTTAATCGGTGAAGGAGTAAATATTTGTCATATTTTTATTAAACTAAAAATACGATGTTATAGGTAGTACCATTTAGGATGGCTCGTGGTTTGCGCAGAAGCAGTAATGCCCTTCTCCCTCCAACACCAGCCTTTGTCGTTTTGTAAGAAAAGTACAGTCTGTGTCAAATCCATCGATTAGACGGCAGCCAAGCAATTTTTAGCATTGGACGCTCTTTCAATTACAAGTTTCTGCACAGTACTAGGATTATTTAAATAGGACAAATTTTATATATTTGTAATCTGCGTGATATGTTGCAACTAACAGTATAAATATCTTAAAGTTTGGTAAATGTTCGGAATTTATATAATAATAAATACTTCGATTTTTTAAATCGAGACATGAAAAAGTAGTAAAGCGTAAACTTTTTTTATTTTTAGGGTAGAAAGAAACTTCAAGCGGCAAAGTTGTAGAAAATTTGTTGATCTACATATTTTATTTCAAACATTTTTCAGTCAGATGTTTGGTTTGTCCACAAATCGCTTGCAAATAAGCGTAACCAATATTATCAGGTGTCGCGTTGCTCCCACGGTCCCACCGGACGAATAGGCCTAAGTTAGTGCTTTTCAGCAATGTCTAGTTATCTAACAATGTCTTGTCTGTATATCATAGCCTCGTTGCTGTATACTGACCTTGTATAATAAATATAATAGTATAGTATAAGGTATAATTTAAAATATGAAATATATGTTTGTTGTGCTTACTTACAGTACTTAAAAAACACACACTCAGAAAAGCCAATTCAAATCGAATTATTTAGTCCCCAACCGCTTCGAAAACTTTCTACACAACAAGTTTCATAATCAAGAAAGTATTTTTAAATTAGTGGAAATTACTACTCTGTAATAAATAAATACATTGCCTGTCACAGTTCTTTTTTAATTTGAATGACGAACATACAGAGCACGCGGTGCGACTGTGTAGACCTACAAACGTAGGTATACTGTTGCGTTTGTTTGAAAGACATTTTTGAACAAACCGAACGTTTGACTGAAAAATGTTTGTAATAAAAAATGTAGATCAACTAATTTTCTACAACTTTGCCGCTGGAAGTTACTTTCTACCCTAAAAATAAAAAAAGTTTACGCTTTATTACTTTTTCTAGTCCCGATTTCAAAAATCGAATTATTTCTTATTGTATAAATTCCAAACATTTATCATACTACAACATATTTATACTGTTAGATTCAGCGTATCACGTAGATTACAAATATATAAGGTTTATTCCATTTCAATAACCCGTGTACTTTGCAGAGAGTTGTAAGTGGAAGCACGCCCAATGCTGGATGGAATCTGCTTTGCGGAGTTCTGACCGCCAGTGTGGTCAAGATAACATAACTACGGTTGACTGTACAAAGTCCCGCCTTAACTTAGGAGGGGAAGTGTGGTGGGATAGGTTCTCTGTCTCACTCGCACTACGCGCCATCCTAAATGATTTTATCTATACTTTAGAATTCGAGGAGTATTAGGTTAGGTTAAGTTAGGCCACTTAGGTCCAAAAGGCCGCTTTTTATATTATTGAACTTGATTTGTAATGTTAAACCAAATCTTTTTAGTATTACAAGTCGAAAATTTTAAAAGAGAACCCCTATTGAGTGATACCTCATTTTAAAGGCCTTGTTAAAAGAAGAAGATTGGCACAAAGGTCTGTATGTTGACTCTATCCTACAAATTGGCCAATCAAAGTTACAATTTTTTCCCATTTAAATAACATTGAAATGTTAAAGATGATACATCTGTTATTTTTTACAAGGATTTCATCCTGTAGGTCACTCAATCTAAGTTATAAAACATAGTAATTAGTATAAAAACAGTAAAGCTAAGCCCTCTGGAATTCCCAGGTTCTGGACATTCAGTTGATACAACCTTGCAAATGCTTTGTTATTCATAACTGTGCCTGTTTGTCGACTTCTAATAGTAAAACGTCCAGTACCTGGGAATTCCAGAGGGCTTAGCTTTACTGTTTTTATACTAGTTACTATGTTTATAACTTAGATTGAGTGAGCTACTGGATGGAATCCTTGTAAAAAAATAACAGGAGTACCATCTTTAACATTTAAATGGGGAACAATTATAACTTTCATTGGCCATTATGTTGGACAGAGTCAACATGGGGACCTCCGGTTTGCGCCAATCTTCTTCTTTTATCAAGGCCTTTAAAATGAGGTGTCACTCAATAGGGGTTCTCATTTAAAAATTTCGACTTACCCCGTTTTTGGGGGAGGGGTTGAAATTTACGATACGCCAAAAAATGTTAGCAATCCCCAAAGCAAATCTGTCTATTTCCATTAATAAAAAATAATAGGGGGGGGGGGTGACTTTTGGGACATATTATAGTAAAGTTGTTTTTTTTGTGAGAAATTAGATAGGACTTTTATTCAAAGTTACATGAATTAGTCTCTAACCACGGACTTTTTAAATGTAGGCCAATGATTAAATCTTAATAAATGTATTAGTAATTTTTAGAGTTCTGTATTTGTGCCAGAACCGTTACAGTTTGGCCATGTATGTCTGTATGTGTGCCACAGCATCACAGTACAGTATCTTCTTTTGACTAGGTCCACCTTCACTGGGAATACAAATTTCAGCAGGTTAATTTAATTACACAACTAACCAAATTTTTTGTGATTTTTTTATTTATTGAGAGCAACCATTAGTGCGCATATGTTAATGATTATTGTTGGAAACGTCGAACTGAATCGGATTGTAATATTCACTGTAAATTCACTAAACAGTACATTATAAATATGTGGTTGGATCAGACAAGAAACAGATTTAAA
The DNA here is from genome assembly GCA_018207615.1 of Philaenus spumarius. NCBI lineage: Eukaryota > Metazoa > Arthropoda > Insecta > Hemiptera > Aphrophoridae > Philaenus > Philaenus spumarius. The sequence goes on along the minus strand of JAGFPH010007582.1, from coordinate 3,179 downwards.
TCTGCATAGGCTGTATTCAAGACTCAACTATGATAATAGATAACTGTGTAGAGATGGTGATAAAACTTATTTATCAGGCACTTCAGATAACTAGATGGAGAGTCAATCTGTTTCAATCTCCTATATCTTATCACCATTCACTTAATCCCAGTCTTCTCAAATCCTAGTCCGATTCTTCTACCGTACCCATGACTTCCTTCCATGTGCGCCCTACTTTGCCATGCATCCAACAGACACTCTTTCAACATGTCACATCGACAGCTATTGAGATTTAATAAATCAGACACTATCTTCCAATTTCACTGTCCCTGTAGTAAACACTGATAAAACTAATTAAGCTTGGAGAGGTCAAGCTGATGTGGATGCCAGGATCCCGAAGAATCCAATTAATCTCACGAGATGGCAAGGGGAGGAATATCTACTCCCTTTTTTGGTCCTAAAACCCTCCTAATTTCAAAGCAAACTAGTAAGACTGTGATCATAAGCTGGTGTAAGAGAGAGCATCAAGATAAGTGGAGAAAGAAGTAAAATTGAATACAATTAAAGATTATCCTAGACAAGACCTGGAGGCAGAAGTAGAAGGCTGACAGGTGCGGAAAGTAAAAGGACCTTTTTGTGATAGGACCTAGGTCATAGTGTACTTGAAGAAGTGCAATCAATAAAATGTTTGGGTCTTCTAATTGATGACAAGTTGAACTGGAATGACCACATTAGTAGTATTAGTGCCAAAATTAGCTCAGGTATATTTGTACTGAGAAATTTGAAGCCATACTGTGGTACATCGATATATTTAACAGCCTATTATGGGCTAGTCTATCATTATTTGAACTATGGAGTTCTTCTTTGGGGAAACTCATCAGTTTAAATATGAAAAGAGTGTTTGTCTCGAAAAAAAAAGAGCCATAAGGCTTATTGCGGGGCAGCATAAAAAGACAAAGTCGTAAAAACTATTTCAAGAAATATGGAGTACTTACACTTCCATGTATTTACATACTTGAAGTGTTGTTTTTTAAAAAATGTAAGTGTGACCATGTCCAAAATATGGATATACACAACTTCAGCACCAGACAAGCTTGTGAGTATCGTTACTCCCAACCAGACAGCACAGGTTGAATTTATACAGTAAACTTCCCTCACAAGCTGGTGCAAAGTTCATGAATAACCTTCCTAAAAGAATTCAAAATTCACCAAACTACAGGATTTTTAAAAATAGTTTTAGACAATTTCTATTGTCTGGATCCTTTTACTCGGTGGATGAGTTTCTGTATCTTGATACTATTTTGTGATAGATGTGATCTCTTTTTACTTTCTCCACCCTATACGTAGTATATGGAGAAAGTATTGTTTTCGTAAAAATGTTCGAATTTGAATTTTCAGTTGAATTATCTGTTTTGGTGCTCCCAGAACCCCAAAAATGGTTTAGTGCAATTATCTGTGTTGGTGCTCCCTGAACCCAAAAATATTTTTAGTGGAATTTTTTGTTTTGGTGCTCCCTGAACCCAAAAAAGTGTTTTTAGAGTGGTGTCTGTCTGTCAGTCTGTCAGTATGTATACACGACCAGAGAGGACACTATTG
>JAGFPH010007581.1:12305-64121 GCA_018207615.1 Philaenus spumarius | reverse complement strand
TTAGGTTATTTTTTTTAATTTCTTCGGATTGGCTCGATGGATTAACTCTCAAATCTAATCAGATCTAAGTTTTGATACACCCTTTCGAATGACATGTCGTAGAATTCAATCGGTTGATTCGTTTTTGAGAAACTGTACGACAAAAATTTATTTACACACATACATCCACACACACACACACACACACGCACACACACACACACACGGTCGGACACCTCGGCGGGAATAGTCAGAATGGCTTCCTGGGACCTCAAAACGTGGAGATTTAATGAAAACTCGACTTTCGAAAATCGGACCGAAATCAATAACTTCCCTTTATTGGTAGCGGGAAGTTAAAAAAAAAAATCAACTAAAAATTCTTACTGTATTTTAATTCAACCAATCATTGGTTGTTACATAATATATATAAAACAGCTGGTTTGGATCAAAAACGTAACATAATTTTAGGTTAGGCCTGCAATGAACCAAAACACGTTTATTTGCAACCAATTGTGCTAATTTAAAAATCTGGTGTTTTACAATTCTTCAAAACTATTAGTTTCTTTATATTAAGTAAAAGTAAACGAACAGTTTATTGTATTATCTATAAAAGTTTACAAACTATAAATCGAAATTTGTGTAGTATATTCTTAAGTGGCATAAAACCATTTTGCAGTTCGATTACTTAAGTGAATGTAATGAAGTGGAATAACTACCCTTTAAATTAAATCAAGCTATAGCCAAATTGGTCGAGCCGTTCTCAATTGATGCGATTACAAAGGAACAGCAATTAATTTTTATTATATAGATAAATGTATATACCGATATAAAATCGTACTGGCCTGCAAAATTATACTTTCGTCCCTAAGTTTTAGTGTTCGAATAGCGAATTACATTGTGGACTGTGGAGTCTGTATACAGTGCGGCAAGGCGGAGGATCCATGGTGACGTCACGTTTCCGAGCCGGGCGGCGGGGACCTGCGCGTGACCCCTACCGTGTATTCTAGTATCCGTGACTAGTAGTGTATTTTATTATCCCAATGACCAACACGAGTCAATGTGAAGAGATACACTAATTTTTTTTGCAAATTTTATCAGTGTGTTTTGTCATATGAACCAACGTTGTAGACAATTACCAAGATTTTTTGTGTTTCCCCTTTACTATAAGATAATGAGTTAAAATTTGTTAACCATATTTGATATGTAAACTTTTGCCAGTACAAAAAATCAGATTGATCTCTTGCACGTTTTGAAAATGGTGGTTTATAATTTTTATCGTTAAATATCTATAATCTGGCTAGCTAAATGAAAGATTTACAAGAGACGAAACATTTGTATTTTTCAATCTCAAAACGTTCACTTTAGTTTTCTTTACGTTAATGAATAACTCAGTTCCGCAAAAAACTAAAAATAAAATTTCTTGGCAATTGTCTATAACAGGAAAATTTGGCATACGGTAAAATGAAATAGAGAGTGGCCTAACACAAGTTTTAGTATTAAATTTACATATTATAGGCAAATTTTGGCTTTTGTAGTCAACTACCCAGAAATTAAATTAAAAATTTTTGCCGATAGTTGAGTTATTCATTGACGTCAAATTTTTTTAAAACATTTTGGCTATTAAAAAAAGCAACTTCTTTCACTCGTAATTCTTTTGATAGGTTAACGAATTTAGAAATCTTTAGCATTATAAATTTTAAATGGCCGCCATCTCAAAAACATACAATAAAATGTTCTGATGTTTTGTACCCTGGTAAAAGATTACATATCAAATGTGTTGACTAAATATGAAATCATTATCCTATATCTATAGGATGTCCCATAAAAAACGCAAGATTCGAATTGTTAATTAAATCATCATTTATTAAAAATTTTAAAATATTTGTATTACAATAGAAAGTGCACTTATTGCGGTTAATTGTGGAACACGATATCAGACAAAAATGTCCTCCACTACTATAGTGGCACACATTTACTCTTTCAACAATATTTTCTATAACATTACCGCTCAGTTGTGGTTCAATTTCACCAATGACGCCTCGAATTTTTGTCTTGAGCTCAGCAAATGTTTCTGTTTTATTGACGTATACACAAGATTTCAGAAATCCCCATAGAAAGAAGTCACATGGTGTCAAATCATAGGATCTGGGCGGCGAATGATTCTGGTCGCCGTTGCGTGAGATGAGATGGTCAGGAAATTTGTCTCGTAATAAATCAGTTGTTTCGTTTGCAGCACGACAGGTAGCGCAATCATGCTGGAACCAAATGTCTGCCAGATTCATATTGTTTAATTGAGGCCATACAAAATCTGTTACATGTTGCGATAACGTTCGCCATTCACTGTTAATCTATTCCCGGCATCGTCTTCGAAAAATTACTCAAATCACTCCAACAGACCAAAAACCACACTCGTTGTGGATACAACTGTTTCCGAACAATGACTCAAGGGTTTTCAGTGCCCCAAATTTGAACATTTTGTTTGTTGACATATCCAGTTGAAAGTGCACCTCATCGCTGAAGATGATTTTCTTAGGAAAATCTGGGTCCACATTTTTGCCTTTCTAAAATCGAATCTTGTAGCCGTGTATATACAAATCTGTTTTGAGAATACGTTGCGTGGTGCTTCTCGGGATGCCCAGATGTTGAGAGCGATATCGAATTGATCTCAGTGATACTTTCTCTCATGAAGGTAATGTTCTGGATGGACCGGCCATTACGAGGACGTCCTGAGGGTTTAACATCCACAATCGAACCTTTTTCCTCAAATGTTTTAATCAGTCTCATAACAGCTGTTGACTGATTAGATGAATTTCAGAATGGTATAGATTTATAAAAATGAGCCAGTCCGATTTTAACAACGAAATAAATATAATTAGGCAAATAGCCATTTATTATATTACCTGTTTTAACGGCAACATACATACAATAATTTTAGGTTAGGCCAAGACTGATGAATCAACATTTTATTTTTATCGAATGTATTTCAACGCTTGACGATAATATCTGAGCTACGCCAGACGGAACCGATCGTCTCTCAATTTAAATTGATGAACTAAAACGCATATTTCTTGAATGTATTTACATTCATTGCCATAGCAATCAATTTGATAACGCTTTTTTGTTACGCATATTTTACATTGGTCATTGCCATAGCAATCTATTAACACTTTTTTTGTTACACATTACATTTTATATTTGTTAACTCCTACCGCAACCCGCGGTAAGGAACTTCGTTCCAAAAAATCCTGCTTCACCAAAATTACGGTACTTGACAAATGAAAGGGAATGTAGCAAGTGATAAATAAGTATACAACCCATTTATTGGCCGAATTTAGTACAACATTGAATCTTTTGGGACAACAATAATTACTACATTTTCTAAAATGGTGGGGAGGTAAAAAATGTTGAGGTAAATGTTGATACAAATAAGACATTTAAATGTATTACAATTTCAGTACTGTTTATTATCGGGCATCTACTAATATTATAAAAAGATACAATTTGTCTATTTGTATGTTGGGGGTAATCTCTGGAACTACTGAACCGATTGAAAAATAGTTGTACTAATAGAAAGCTACACTATCCCTGAGTAACATAGGATACAATTCATTTTGATATAAACATTATTAATTTGAATATTTGTAAATTTAGTCGGAAAAAATCTTAGGTTAGGCCTAGACTGATGAACCAACACATGCATTTACATTTATTACCATAGCAACGAATCGAATAAAATAACTGATAAAACAGCTGTTTACTCCAATATTTCCACTAACAGATGATTTGAAACTTAAAAGCAATTATTTGTATTTCTAACTTTTAGGTTAGGTTTTTATTAAAGTGTAGACCTGAGCCTTGCTGGTTCTTTTAACCTTTATTATATCTGGTAATATATAATTATACAAAATAATTTGATTTTCACATTTAACATTATTTACCATATAGCTTTGGGGTTATTATTAATCCTACACCTTTATTATAAAGAAAAGATAAAACGATTATGAGTACAAAAGGTTCCAACGGGGATGGCGTGCGGAGCACGCAGAGGTTCCCCTTAGCGTACTATAAACTACGTCAAATCATCTTTCACAGAATTACTGGCGTGAATAAATCTATACTTAGTTTGGCGTGTGAAGCATGCAGTCACATCCCCTTAGTCAAAATTCCTCTTCATGTGAACACTATCAGATAAAGTAGGACAGTGTGTGGTTCAGTGGGTTAGTTAGTTCGGGCTAACTTTGCCCCAACTTTATGGTTGTTTCGGAATTATTGTACTGTAAAGTTTTCACGTCACGTAAATAAGTTCACTGTTACAGAGATGTTATTTAGTCAAGATTAGTATAGTTTTCTTGCTGTAAACTTTGACCTACTGATTGTTGCGCCAGTTTGGAATACAGTTTGGGTACGAAGCTGTTCATTGGTCGGTTGAAACTGAAACCGCGGAATGACAATGGGAAAATCTACTGCACGAGTGAACCTAACCTATAAAGACTTAAGTAACCATCTAAATATCGACACGCTAAACTAACTGACACCATTATAATTATTGTAAACTATCAACTCCTATAAAAGTGGTTGTATGTCCGTATGTGAGTAACAGAATAGTATTGCGCTTGTTCATGGTCGTGTAAAATAACTCGTTTCATCATCTGTAATACTTTATCAAAAAATAACCTATATTTTACTTTGGGGTTATGTTTACGAATTTACAACTTGAATCAAAACAAACTTATTATAATGTTGGTTGTTTTACTTTCTCACTATACTATAGTATAGTGATCGCAAAAAAATCGATGTTGAGATTTTTGTGGAAATATCCGTTTTGGGTCACCCTGAGTCCAAAAACGTGGTTTTTACAAAATGTCTGTCTGTAAGTCTGTATGTATACCAAGCTAGAGAGAAAACTATTCGATCGATTTCTAACAAATTTGCACTAGACACTTCGTTTAGGCCTGCAGAGATGCACGAAATTTTTTTAAAAACTATTCCCTTTTTGGCCAAAAAGAAAAAAAAAAGAAAAATCAGTTATTAATTTTTATAAAATTTGGTTTATTTGTAGCACTTAATATACCGTACCACATGCAACAACCAGCATCTTTCTAAACATTCTCGTTTAGCTAATAATAATAATAATAACTGATTTTGGGGTTTTTTTGGGCCAAAAAGGAGGTTGTTTTTCAAAACCTTTTTTCGTGCATCTATTTAGGAATAATTGACGTGTTTGGTGCAAATTTGTTCGAAATCGATCGATTAGTTTTCTCTCTAGCTAATAATAATAATATTTATTAGTTAATCTCGTACTTTAATACCACCTCTCCTACAATGACGAAGTCACAGTGATCTGTCTAAGAATTTAAATACTGTATGTAAGAATCTAAATACTTTCTAAGAATTTAGAAAGTATGTGCCAGTTCCTGGTATCGTTTTTACTTTCTAACTATACAAGAGACAAAAAATTTCAAGAGACAAAAAATGTTTATTTCAAAAATTGCTTTCAAATCGAATTCGTAAATTTGATTTTTTACTAAATTTTCTAAGGTGTAGGAGTCGACTTAAATTGTTTTATTAGGGCAAGCACTTTAAAAATAAAAATTTCTGATTTTTTCCTAAAAACTCTTCCTTTTCGAGATATAGCAACTTTACGTCGATTTATTTCAACACGTTTAGGGCCGCCATTTTGTTTTGGGTGGTCCGATATTTATTTTCTTTATGTCATTTTCCTAGTCTTAAATGTACCTTTAAAATGAGGTATCACATGACCATACTTCCCTTTAAAAATTTTGAGTTGCCCCCGAAATCCCCCATTTTTAGGGGACACTCAACATTTCCGATTGCTTCAAAAGATACTTTGGGCTAAGTTAGTATCGTTCCCCAAAGGATATTCGTTTGTTTTAACAAACACAAAAGTTGAAGAGGGTGGGGACTTTTAAGATACCTGTAAGCTGTTTCACCCTTCTACGGATCTCGATTCTATGCACAAGAAATTATTTACAATTTTCTTACATAACCTAACCTAACCTCTAAACCACCTTAGCTTTTCCTTTAATCCATCTCACTGGGACTGCAGCTAGCTTTAATTCAAAGCGACGTTGTATTTTTTCCTAGCGTCTGAGTTTAATTCGACAGTTTCACTTTGCATGAACTACCTCTTTCTGCTGTAGGATTGATGTAGCAAAATCAACCATAGCTTGCCTGTTTTTGAAGTGTAAACTTCCATAGGCGCACCTCGACGCTATGTTTTCTTGCAGGTAAATCGGATTTTACAGTAACACATTTTCTGAAACGCCCTATTCCGTCTGTTTGAAAAGTTTTGGTCTTGCCGAGATTCGAACCAGCAGAGTCTTTCACCGTAGACTAGTCCCACGAACTCATTGTTAGTTTAGTATATTTGAGTTGGGTATATAAGTGTAACAGATTGTAATACGTCATAGGCTTAACCCGTTAATGTTAACACAATGTGTAGTTTCATTGGTAATACCTCTGAAATGGACATTGTGCTTCTTCATTTCGTAAGTTGTGTTAAAATGGACATCGTGCTTCTTCATTTCGTAAGTTGTGTTAAAATGGACATCGTGCTTCTTCATTTCGTAAGTTGTGTTAACATGGACATTGTGCTTCCTCATTTCGTAAGTTGTGGTAAAATGGACATTGTGCTTCCTCATTTCGTAAGTTGTGTTAAAATGGACATTGTGCTTCCTCATTTCGTAAGTTGAGTTAAAATGGATATTGTGCTTCCTCATTTCGTAAGTTGTGTTAAAATGGACATTGTGCTCCCTCATTTCGTAAGTTGTGTTAACATGGACATTGTGCTTCCTCATTTCGTAAGCTAAGTTAAAATGAACATTGTGCTTCCTCATTTCGTAAGTTGTGTTAAAATGGAAATCGTGCTTCTTCATTTCGTACGTTGTGTTAAAATGGACATTATGCTTCCTCATTTCGTAAGTTGTGTTGAAATGGACATCGTGCTTCCTCATTTCGTAAGTTGTGTGAAAATGGACATTGTGCTTCCTCATTTCGTAAGTTGTGTTAAAAATTGTACACTTCTCCCGTGTGGTCCTAAGCACACAATTTACATTTTTTTTTAGAGAACAGAAGCTATTTTAAATGCAAGTCTATCAAAATCAGACGCCTTCTTGTTGTTGTGATTTTACAAACCAATGATTCATTTTAACGTCAGTCTATTCTAAAAACTCGCATGACAAGGTCCTTATATCAATGTCGTTTGCTAACCCTGTTTTCTGATTTGTTGTAAGGAAAGCATTAGTCAACGTCTGTCCCACAGAATGCTAAATAGAAAGGGAAGTGTGGAGCGACTAAGGGTTGGGAGTAACTCGTTTCCGTGGTCTGTTATTTTTCTTTTTGCTCTTTTAAGAAAGCTGGGGTTCTTTGTTTAAAACGGATCAAAATAAGTGACAAAATCTATAAAAATTAAAAAATCTTAAATCTCCGAAAGTTCTTTACCGATTACTTTGAATTTTTGACACAAATTTTAATTTAAATCCAAGAGTGTTTTTATATACTTATTTGAATAACAACGCCATGTTAGACGTAAAAACAATACAAACTACTAAATATTTTACAGCAATGGGAGCGCCATACTAAAATAATAATTACATATGTTTATAGTTGTTACAGTTATCAGCTGTTTTTTTCTAATATTTCCATTAACAGCTGATCTTAAACTTTGAAGCAATTATTTGTATTTCTAACTTTTAGGTTAGGTTTTTGTTAAAGTGTTAACCTGAGATTTTCTGGTTCATTAACATTTATTACAACTACTGTTATAAAATACTAAGGGAAACCCCTGCGTGCACCACACGCCATCCTCGTTGTAACCTTTTATACACATAATCATGTTATGTTTTCTTTATAATAAAGATGTAGGATTAATAATAACCCCAAAGCTAAGATGGCAAATAATGTTAAATGTTCAAATCAAATTATTTCGTATATTTTATAACAGCAGTTATAATAAAGGTTTAAACATTAAACATTAAATATTTAATAAATAAACATTAAATATTAAAGAAACATTAAATACTATTTATTACTCTCCTACCTTAATGTACTATCCCCTCTTGTACTTTAATATAGTTATGAAGTCACAGTTGGGGCTACATATGGGGCTACGAAGCACGCAATGCGCTATGTATCGAAAATACTCCCAATACGAAATGCATTGCCCGACGATAATTTAAATATGTTTGTGAGAAAGTACGTGCCAGTTTCTGATACCGTTTATTATTATTTAAGTCAAAGGGATGAAATGGGATAACTAACCTTAAAATTAAATCAAGAAATAGCGAAGCGTTTGCGGGTGCACTAGTTAACAATATATACAACAATAAACAACAATGTACCTACAACAATGCCTACAACAATGTCTTCGGTAGAGTCTTGGAGGGTTAAACGACTTTCCACGTTTGACGTTTTCTCCTCGAACTTTCCCCTTCAACAAGTTTAAGGCAGTTGACAGCTAATGTTGGAAACATTTGTTTTGCGTACGTGAAAGAAATATCCGAGAACAGAATGTGACTGAGTTAGGTCTACTTTCGTGTATACATAACGAGCTTAGTATTACTGCTAACTTTGTCCTACCGGCATTGAGGGGTGTTGTTTCCCTTTAAAGAAATGAAAGAGGAAGTTTGGTTTGTCAATTTTATTAATTTGTTTTTATGTAGTCCTCGTAGGGTATACCGCGATTTCGCTCCGATATATTAAAACCGCATAGAAAAAATATATTTAGATAAATAGGGTTTGCATCATGATCTTCTTTTATGTAATCTGCTTCTTCGTAATATGTTATCCGGTTTTTATCTTTCGTACTGACTGCACATTCATGTAGATTTTTAGTATTTCGTGTATTTATGCCATTTATTGTTATATATTTTCTATATTTTTAAGTTGCTTGTTATTAGCGAATTTCCATAGGAAAAATGAGCTGTTACAGTGGCCCTTATAGTAAGAACCAAGGTCGGGAGTAGCAAACGAGCACCGATCATGGTCCCGAGAACAAGTTTTGGGGTGTCATTAAAAATCATCTATATATATCTGTATATATGTGTTCGCACTCTAGCGGCCGCATTTTAAGACCGATTTGGTTCAAATTTGGTGCACACGTTGGATGTCTACGTCGCTCGGATGAGTTCGTTAGACAAAAAAAATTCAACAATCGGAAGCACATTTTTTGACCGGAAGTAACTATTTATTTAGATGTTTCCTGCGAGAATGAATTTGTTTTTGAGTTTTTTTTCCTACACAAATATAAATGTAGGATGTTATTTTGCACATTTTGTTTTTTGCGCGACCTTATAGCTCGCTTGGTTCCCCCAAAATCGATCAAAACGTAAAATACCATAGAAATACCCACTTCAAAGCCATGTGGCGGATTCTACCGTAGGGTTGGCGTGCGAAGCACGCAATGCATTGTGGGTTAAAGATACTCCCAATATGCGGAATGGCGTGCGAACTATTTTGCAGCTATTCAGCACCGTCGTGAATAGACCTATTTCCCAAAATGTTGGTTGAAAACCTAAAACATAGGCCTGTAAACAGAACTTAATTTTGGAAATTTGCTCAACTCACGTTAGCGGTTCAGCTGCGTGGTTGAATTATTATTAATTTGTTTTTATGTAGTCCTAGCAGTGGATGCCGCGATTTCGCTCCGATATATTAAAACTGCCATAGAAAATGTATATTGTCTAGGTTAATGGGGTTTGCATCATGATTTTCTTTTATGTAATCTGCTTTTCCATGTGTATTGTTCTAATAATGTATTGTAGCTGACTTTTTTATACAAATTATGATTTTTGAAAAAAAACCGTAAATCTGTATATGAAAAAAGAACCCCTGACTGACCAATTCCTAATCAATTTACGGCCAAAACTAGAGTCTTAAATACGGTTATGTACAAAGATAGATTGAAAACGGTGAACATTCGATAAAACAGCTGGTTCGAATCATAAGCTCAGCTACACAATTTCAGGTGTGGCCCATTCTGAACCAACACTCGTTTGCTGAACGCATTTACATTCGTTACCATACCAACCAAATTAGAAAATTTAGAATCAATTAATTATTTTTCACAACAAACAGTATTTTTACGTTAGGGTAACAAAATAAATAAACGGTACCAGAAACTTGCACACACTTTCTCACATACTTAAATTATTAACACGTTCACTGCTAAGGACGAACATGTGAGCTTGACACCATGAGAAACGGCCGACGCACAGTGCATGGCACTCCAACCCCCGTATTGGGAGTATTCTCAATACAGAGTGCATTACTTGCTTCACACGCCAATCCGCATATTGGGAGTATTTTCAAAACACAATCCGTATGTACGCCAACCCCCCGTATGTAACCCCAACTGTGACTTCATAATAATTGTATTCATAAATAAGTAGGAGAGGGATAGTTAATTAAAGTAGGAGAGTAACTAATAAATATTATTATTATTAACTAAAGAGAAAACTATTCAATTGATTTCGAACAAATTTTCACCGGACATGTCAATTACGCATGTATAGATGCGCGAAAAAAGTTTTGAAAATTTTGAAAAAAAAACCTTTTCGGCCTAAAACCCCCAAAAAATCTGTTATATAAAAAAAATAAAAAACATCTCTAACGATTTTGATAAAATTTGGCTTGTCTGTAGCCTTTAATGTACCCTACGATATGAAAAAAAACGCATATTTCTAAAAATTCACGTTTAGCTAATAATAATAACTGATTTTTGGGGGTTTTTGGCCGTAAAGGGGGTTGTTTTTCAAAAATTTTCCAAAACTTTTCCAAAACTTTTTTTGTGGATCTATTCAGGCCTAATTGACGTGTTTGGTGCGAATTTGTTCGAAATCGATCGAATAGTTTTCTCTCCAGATAATGATAATAATATTTATTAGTTAATCTCCTACTTTGATATCACCTCTCCTACCCCTCCTACAATTATGAAGTCACAGTGAATCTGTTTAATAATTTAAATGTGTTTGTGAGAAAGTATGTGCCAGTTCCTGGTACCGTTTATTTTAAATAAATATTGAGTCAAGTTTCTGTATTTGGTTTGGGCCATATTGTAGTTAAATTATTGTTATTGGGGTTTGTTTCCTACTAGTAAGGGCTTAGCTCGCAAATACGAATGAAAAAAATATCAGTTAAATACAGTATTGTGAGTTCATAGGCCAAAAACGAATGGATCTACTTTTCCCAATTATTCTTACATCCATCACCAGATTTTGGACCTTATAATGTTGCAAGAGGTTTTTTCCCGGCGGCAATGTAGTGGATTAGGCGCAGGCATAACTTCAGTGCTTCGACTCGTTGGGATTACGCGGGATTCTAAACCCGTAAAACCAGACTTCAATAAACTAACTACGAAGTCAGGGTTAAGTCTTTTAAAGCTATGAACCTTGTGCGACTGTCTGGTTGAAGATTTGTTCTTGCTTATACCAGAAGCTTAAAAATACATTGTTGTATTACATATCGACAATCTATCTATGTGTACTTAGATCTATCTATCTAAAAGTAAGTTGAAATAATAGTTGCCTGTATTTATCTATTGTTTCACTTAGTACAAAATAAACTATAATGTTATGTAATTAATACGAATGACGTTTTTATTTTAGTGAGCCCGGTTTCGGTGAAACCATGTCGTCATCTTCATAAATTACTTTGGAATTGAACGGGATTTATTTTTTTTCGTTCTTTCAACTAACTGGCTAACATGTAGTCTTTCCATATACAGAGTGTCCCCGAACTCTCTGGACCCCTTTCGTGGATATGTTCCTGGGATACAGACAAACATATTTCACAATATAAACATGGGTATAGGGTGCTTAGTTTTCGTATGTCTGTCTGTATGTGTTTTTTTACAAAATACTTAATATTTTTGGAAGTAAAAATGATATTGAGATCAATCTTAGTATACCTATTTATTGCGTAACCTTTTATCACTGTACGAAAAATTAGACAATTATTTTAAATATTTTCAAAATGGCAGCGGTTTATAATTTTTAATGTCAAATATCTCAAAAACCGCTAACTTTACAAAACAATTACAAGAAACAAAAATGTTTACTTTTTTAATGACAATCACAATGGTTTTTTATTTTGTCAGTAGATCAAACGATAACAGAGATATTGACAAAAAAAGGAAAAATGTATTTCTTGATAGTTGTCAACAATACCCAGAATTACCCTAGAAACAAAATATTTCTTACGAGCTAAAATAATAAGTTATTTGCATAATATTCCGAGCACTTTCTGAGCTGATTAAAACTAGCAAAATAATTAGTTTCTTGTAATTTTTTTTGTAAAGTTAGCTGTGTTTGAGATATTTGACATTAAAAATTATAAACCACCGCCATTTTGAAAATATTTAAAATAATTTTATAATTTTTGTACAGTGATAAAAGGTTACGCAACAAATAGGTATACAAAGTTTGAGCTCAATATCTTTTCTACTTTCAGAACTATTAAGTATTTTGTAAAAAACACATACAGACAGACAGACGTAATAATAATCATCATAGACCCATGTTTATATTGTGAAATATGTTTGTCTGGATCCCAGGAACGTATCCATAAAAGGGGTCCAGAGAGTTCGGGGACATCCTGTATGTTGAATATTTTTAGTTCTTAAAAGTTGGTGGTTTTGTAGTACACTTGATCACTTTAAACATTTTTTTTATGGTGTAAAGAAATATTTAAAATGTATCGTAAACGTCACATCTGGCAAAACCATGCTTGCAAAAACCTTAAATAGACTATATTTGTGAATTTTTATTGAAAATTGTATTTTAATGTATATATTAAGGTTATAAATACCTTAATTCATTCCGTCGAACAGTCCAATGTATTTATCCGAGTGGATAACTGGTTTCGACGGTTATACCGCCATCGTCATATCCTAGACACCGTTGTTGTGAAGAAGTCGTTCAGCCGTTCCGAGGCATCGCATTATTATCAGTCTCATAATGTTTGAATAATTTAATTAATTTTAATAATAATAATAATTTTAGAAAAAATTTTTAGAGACAAAAAATGTTTATTTCAAAGTGCTTGACCTAAAAAATTATTTCCAAATCGATTTCGTAAATTTTATTTTTACTCCATCTTAGAAAATTAAAACATAAAATAAAATTTACGAAATTGATTTGGGAGCACTTTGTTTAGGTCAAGCACTTTGAAATAAACATTTTTTGTCTCTAGAACTTTTTTCTAAAAATTCTTCCTTTTCGAGATATTAGCAACTTTATGTAAATTTATTTAAACACGTTTAGGGCCACCATTTTTGTTAGAGTGGACCTTTCGAAGTCCGGTTTGTGGCAATGTGTTCTACTAACTAAGACCTTTAATTTGATACCAAACTCGACCTATGCTGCTATTTAAGAATTTTGTCTGACTCCTCGTGGGCCGTCCCCCTTAAGGGATAAAAAAGTGATAATACCTTAAAAGAGTAGACATTTATGGCTATTATTGATATACCAAGTCTCATTACTTTATCTATAATGGTAAAAAAAATATATTACACCGTTCCGGGACTTTTCAATCACACTGTATATAAAAGCCAAATCCACTGACTCACTGATCACGATTTCTCAAAAACTACTTAAAGGATTGGAACGAAATTTGGTACGTAGCTTCCTCTAGAGCCATAAGTGCTCACAAGTGAGGTTTCGAAAAAAATTGAAATCTTAGGGGTGGTTTGGGGGGGTCAAAGTTTCTAAAACACGATTTCTCCAAAACCACATAACGGATTGGAACGAAATTTGGTTTGTAGCTTCCTCTAGGACCATAGGTGCTCTCTAAAAAAGGGTTCCAAAAAATTTAAATTTTGGGGGGGGGGGGGGGGGGGGGGGGGTGTCAAAATGACTAAATCACGATTTCTTCAAAACCAGCGAACGGATTGGAATGAAATTTGGAATGTAGCTTCCCCTAGAGCCATAAGTGCTTGCTAAGAAAGGTTTTAAAAAAATTCGAAACTTTAGGGGAGGTTTTGTAGGGGAGGGGGGGTCAAAGTTACTAAAAAACCACCGAACAGATTGGAATGAAATTTAGTATGTAGCTTCCTCTAGGGACCAAGGTGTTTGCTAAGAAAGAGTTTTAAAAAATTATAAATTTTAGAGGGGTTTGGGGGTCAAAGTTACTAAAAAAAACCACCCAACGGATTGGAATGAAATTTAGTATGTAGCTTCCTCTAGGGCCCTAGGTGCTTGCTAAGAAAGGGTTTAGGGGAGGTTTGGGGGGGGGGGTCAAAGTTACAAAAAATCCCCATAAGAAATACATAGTGTAATATATTTATTGATATAATATATTTTTTGTCAATATACATTTAACTTTGTTTTGTCTATCCGTGCAAAGCCGGATCGGGCCAGCTGGTATTGAGTAGTTTGTACAAATTAGATCACCTCCAGTACTAATAGAAACATACAAAGATGTTTTAATTTTTTAAGAAAAAACAAACAAAAAACAACCGACCACGACTACACTAATTTACAGCAGACAAAATCCGTTCAAATTGCTAATATTTCAACTTATAAGCTTCAACCGACCATGTTGTACTTTAAGAAGAGTCCGAAACTTGCAATTGTATCTAGACGGTTTAGAGCAGTCAGTTAAGCCTTTTTGAGATTAGTTTTGTTTTGCTTCGGAAAGTTTAAACAAGAGGAAACTAGTTTGTTGGAGCAAAATAAAACTGTAAAGCAAAGATACATTGTCTATTTAAACTACTCTGAACTAAAACTACATGTCTTACAGTGGTGCTAGTAAGACCCAGTGAAAAATCATGGGCAGATTAATTTGATAGATATCAGAAAAACTATACTCGTGCAATACAAGTTGGACTCAGAAAGCAGACATGACAGACAAAGTGTAGATTAAAACATTTTACTTAAAGACCTGAAATAAATTTTGGAAAAAAGCAAAAGATCTTACATTTTAACTATAGGCCTACTCAAATTAATGATTTTAAAACGAAATATATTAAACTAGGGGAAAACCCTGCGTGCTCCCCACGCCAACCCCATTGGAACCTTCTACATACATAATCAGGTTATGTTTTCTTTATAATATAGGTGTAGGATTAATAATAACCCCAGAGCTTTAACCTATTCGGGTATAAATATTTTCAGGCAAAAACAAGAAGATTTAGTTAAATTACGATTATGGTTTGATACAATTTATTTGATACTTAGTGAAAAACAAAATATATTTTGTTTGGCCTGAAAAAACCTTGGATTTTTAAGGATAAGATTTTTATCACGAACTAAATTGTAATAATTTTATTAGGTGTAAATGTATAATACTTGAACAGGTTAAAGAAATAAAATATCTTGGACTTGTAGTTAATTCAAAGCTTTCATGGGAGGGGCATATAAAGAAACTTAAGAGGAAAATGTTTTTAATCTTACGTAAATTTTACCTGTTGAGAAATGTCTGCCCTGAGAGAGTACTCGTGTATGTGTATCATGCACTAGTAAGTGCCTTCGCATGTGTTATGTGGTATGGGTGGTTAAGTGGGTATGGGCTTAGTGTTTGGGGAGGCACTTATCTTACCATACTCAAACAACTAATTGGTCTGCAGAAGAGTATTATTCAAGTAGTTTTTAGGAGATATAAATTTGATCACTCTTGATCACTTTTTTGGCATCCAAAATCCTTCAGTTACGTCATTTTTACGTATATAAAGTTTTAAAAATATTTTGCCAACAAAATTCTGTTGTAAATAACATGCCAGATACTGCATACAATTTCAGGAACTCGGGTATTGTACCTGTACCTAAACCAAATTTAACTCTATACGGTCAATTTGCTACCTATAGTGCCCCTCGTTGTTATAACCTTGTCATTCCAAAAATTACTACTTTAAAAATATGTCTTATAGGTTAGTGTTAAGAAATGTGAAGTCCTGGCTGTTTTCATCAGATAGGCCTAATATTGAACTTTTATTCGACATTATGCAATGTATTATATTATGTAATGCCTTGCTGGTTGATTGAATTTTTTTATACTTTATGATATGTATATATTTAAACTTTATACTTGTTTTCCTTGTGGTTAGGTTAGGGCACCTGCCGAACTCTCCACCTCGATATTGTTTTGTTATTTTTGACAGAAGACTCAAACTGGCGTATGCCAAGAGACCCCTAAATTTTTTCACTGTTATACTGTTGATTGTATTGTTGTAAATTGTGTCTGTAGTATTTTGTATGTATAATGTGTGTATAATTTATGTTATAATTACGTATAGCTTATGTTATCAGTAAGTTTAAAAAGTATTCTTCTTTTGTTTTGTTTGTTTTCATGTATAATCTAAGTGGGATTTGAAATTTTGTTTTTATTTATATATTGTATGGTTACAGTGTAACATGTAAATAAAAACAATAAAAAAAGATGGTAAATAATGTTAAATGTTCAAATGAAATTATTTCGTATATTTTATAACATCAGTTATAATAAAGATTAAAAGAACCAGCAAGGCTTAGGTCTACACTTTAATACAAACCTAACCTAAAAGTTAGAAGTACAAATAGTTGTTTCATAGTTTGAAATCAGTTTTTAATGAAAATATTAGAGCAAACAGCTAATTTATCTGTTATTTTATTCAATTGGTTGCTATGGTAATACATGTAAATACAAGTGTTGGTTCATCAGTCTAGGCATAACCTAAGATTTTTTCCGACTAAATTTACAAATGTTGAATTAAAAAAGGTTTTTATCAAAATGCATTATAGACTATGTTACTCAGGGATAGTGTGGCTTTATATTAGTAAAACTATTTATTCAATCGGTTCAGTAGTTCCAGAGATTACCCCCTACATACAAATAAACAAACAAAATTTACCTCTTTATAATATTAGTATAATAGATACGTACAGTAATTTTGGCAAAACTATATTACTTTGCATTTTAAAATTCAATCAAGTTTTAATTATCAGTAGGCCAACATTTTGTAAATTAACAGAAGCTCAAATTGTTATCATTCTAATAAAAATAGCAGTAATTCTGACCAATAGTTGCCCAAACCCAAAACCTCCACCCACTTCAAAGCGTTGAGCCTTGTTTGCCTTCTAACCACAGCCGCATTGGAGTCAGAATCGCGCCCAAGACTCAATTAGTGTATCAATGTTCATTGTGCAAATAGTGTGTCAAACTTAGACCAGAGAACTGTGGGGTTATGACACCTGGGCAAAACTATACAGGGTGTTACAAAAAGGTTGGGCTGGCTATGCAGATTCAGATTCTACATGCTAAAATAAGTCGAAAATGTAGTATAACATTTTTCGATTTCGGCTTAGTTTAGCCGTAATCCGCCATTTTGTTTTTTTTACAAAACTCACCGTAACTCTGGAAATAGGTAAGATATTTCTTTTTAGTATTCAACCCCTGTAGAGAACATTGAGCAGCTCAGAGAGCGGGTTGAAGGTGGGTGCCAAAGGATAAGAAGGATGCCAAGGATTTTCGAACGGGTGAGGAAGTCGATGGGCCGACGACTGGAGCAGTGCGTGACAATCAACGGAGGACACATTGAGCAGCTCCTTTGATGGTGAAGTTCAGTCACTATGATGACTCTTCAAAAACCCATAACTATAAAATCTGATAAAATCATTAACTATAGTTGTAAACCAATGCTAACAATTAAGGTGTCTTTCAATTTGTAATAAAACATAAATTAAAATTGAACAATTTGGAGTTTTTCTAGTCCCTAGTTTTAATGGAATTTTCCTTTGAAATTGTTAAATGGCCGCCATTTTAATATTTATTAACCATTTTTTGCTATTAAATTGTCATTCGATTTGAAATGAAAAGGGCTTCAAATTTAGTGCCTAGTAAAATTTTGTTTTAGTAGCTCGTTTTCATGGAATTTGACTTTACAAATTTTATATGGCTGCCATTTTGAAATTTGATGAGTCTGATCTAAGATATTTTTGGAAAATGTTTATAGCTATAGACCTAAAGTGTATACCAAGTTTCATAGAAATATCTCCAAGGGCTTTTGAGTTATTAATTATTTTAAAACAAATACAAAATGGCGGATTACGGCTAAACTAAGCCGAAATCGAAAAAAATGTTATACTACATTTTCGACTAATTTTTGCATGTAGAATCTGAATGTGCATAGCCCGCTACAAAAATAACTAAAAAATTGTTAAATTGAAAAAAAAATTATGGTTTTAGGCTTTTTTGTTGTAGACAATTACCAAGAAATTGTGTTTTTAGTTTTTTGTCGCTAACTCAGTTATCCTTTAACCTACTGAAACTACAAAAAAAGAATTTTGTCTGTCGTTAAAAAAGAAAAATATTTTGTCTCTTCTGAATTTTTTTTAAGTTAACGGTTTTTTAGATATTCCACGTTAAAAATTTGTAACGGCCGCCATTTTGAAAACTATAAAAATAAATTCTTTGTGTTTGGTACACTTGTTAATCGTAACATATAAAATGCTAATTCCAAATTTGAACTCGATATCTTATCTATTTCCAGAGGTACAGTGAGTTTTTGTAAAAAAACAAAATGGTGGATTACAGCTAAACTAAGCCGAAATCGAAAAAATGTTATAGGCCTACTACATTTCGACTTATTTTTGCTTGTAGAATCTTAATATGCATAGCCAGCCCAACCTTTTTGTAACAACCTGTATAACTGCGCATTTTTAAATTCATTTAAGTTTTCTATAATTGCCAATATTATCAGAAGCTTGAATTCTATTCTATCAAAATAGCAATAATTCAGACCAATATGCCAAGACAGACGCGAGCAAGCGCTATCCACACATGTCACGAAGCTTACATGACAGAAAGAAACTAAAAACTAACCTGCAAGTTGCGTGGACGCCCATACCTATTGGCAGAGGGGGCCACGCCCACTCCTAGCTCCCAGGGAAAGGAAAATATGTATATTATTAATTATAGTCAGGCATTTTTCTTTAAAGAGATTAGCACTAAAATATGTTTTTAATGTTATGTGCCGTTTGATTTTACATGTACTTATTTTATTTTTTACAAGAGTTCAAGCAAGAGCTGCTGGGTCACTACTTGGTGCGGCCTCTAGGAGTGTGATAGGTTTTTGTGTATTCACTGACGGTGTAAAGGTAGAGACTCAACGCTGTGTGGGTTAATATTTCACCTGGACAGTCAAGTTTTTTTGGGGAGGTCAAAAATATATTTGAACTCCTTTTGCCGAAGAAGGGGAGGGTACTCCTCAACACGTTTACTACTATGCAAATTTCCTATTTTCTATGCTAGAAGCTGACTTTTATTTTTTATACTTATAGTCTAAATGAATAGAAATTACTTTATTTTTCAACCCTTCTACGTAATAATCACTAATATTTTAAAGCGGACACGCATGTGCGTCTAGCACATAGGCTTAAATTTGGCGTGCGAAGCACCTAATGCACTGTGTATTGAAAATACTCCCAATATGGGGGTTGGTGTGCGAAGCACGCAATTCACTGTGTATTGAAAATTCTTCCAATACGGGGGTTGGTGTGCGAAGCACGCAATGCATTGTGTATTGAAAATACTCCCAATACGGGGGTTGGTGTGCGAAGCACGCAATTCACTGTGTATTGAAAATTCTTCCAATACGAGGGTTGGTGTGCGAAGCACGCAATGCATTGTGTAATGAAAATACCCCCAAAACGTTGGTTGGCGTGCGAAGCATGCAATGCATTGTGTATTGAAAATAATCCCAATACGGGGGTTGGCGTGCAATGCACTGTGCGTCGGCCGCTTCTCATAGTGTTCAGTGTCAAGCTCACATGTGTGTCCTTAGCAATGTACGTGTTAAGCCTCAACCCCTGGTTTCCCCCCCCCCCCCCATAGAAAATATCTTATGGGCGCCCATGACAAGTTGTATACATAACCTTAAAATGTTCACATAGTTGTTAAAGTACTACAGCTGATGGACGAAATCAGCTGTTATGTTAAGGAATAATAAACAATACAACCTTGCGCATGCGCTATACTATTTTGTTACGTACGAACGTATACAAATCAACTTTTTCAATGAATCTTCTAATTATTTAAGTAGTGAACATAACAAATTTTCAAATTATCCCTTTTTTTAAATATTTAGTTTGGACTTAGTTTGACAATGAGTTAAGTCTATACTAGTTAGGGGAGCCTCTGCGTGCTTCGCACGCCTACCACCACGTTGCTCATCTCGTAAAATTGTGCTCAGAATAATTTAGAAAAACTATATTTTATGACACGGATAGTATTTTTTTAATACTAAAATATAAAAAAAATGTTTCAATCTTGTTTGGTGTGAATATTATAGATATTAATTTAAGAAGGCAAACGCAGCTAGATTTAACTGCAGTTCTGGGAAATAATTAGGTTCATCATTAAATTTGCAAACATAAAAGAAGAAGCCCTGACCGAATGTCTGATAGACTGATCCAATCCCAGCCCCGTAACAAATAAAACAGCTGATTTGATTGAAAAGCTTAACAACACAATTAACTCTAAGGTGTAGGCTCTCAACCCACACACTTTGTTGAACACATTTAAATTCGATATCATCGCAACTAAATTAGAAAATTTACAATCAGTTAATTATTTTTCACAAACAACAGCTTGTTTATGTTAGGTTAGCAAAATAGAAGCGTACACACACACAAAAATTAATTCCAACATCTGTTGACAGATATTACAAATATGACAGCTAATTTCGATGATAATCCCAACAAAATTTAAGTTAAGGACTATTCTGAACCCACGATTCGGGATGGCATTTAGATTTATTACCATTGCAACCAAATTAGCAAATTTATAATCAGGTAATTATTCTTCATTACGATCCACTAAATACAACAGGAAGAACCAAGGGACCATCGCAGCCTCACGCGCAAGCCGTGGTATATGAGGAACATCATAATTCTAAGGTCAGCTTGCCTTATAGATATTTTCGCTAAAAGTTGCTCTTGGACGTTCCGCCGTAGAGGTGCGATTGCAGCTACTCCAAAATTACGACGATTCCTATATGTTAGCCACTACTTTTTTGATGTTTCAGTGAGTGTTTCCAGTTTCCAGTTTGCAGCCTGTAGGGAGTTCCGTGGGTGTCCGTGGGGGCATGGCGATGATGTTTTAGTGGGTAGTATTTATCACTAGCTACCGAAAAAAAAAATTACTTGTAAATTCAGGCTTCTTCCAAGAAGTTAACAAGTTCAAAACGTCTGGTGCGTACGGAACGGTTGACTTTCGAGCTATACCTCTTTGGGATATTTTTTAAAAATTATGCCAATTTTTCTATGGAATTGAAAAAATTAAAGTGGGTGTTTCATAAGCAGCATCTTAGTGCTAAGTATATTTCCTAAGGGCACGTTTATAATATTTAGAAACAACAAATTAATTAAAGGTGTGCAGGTTTGAGAGTCACCTTGTATGGAGAGGAAGATTATTGAACTTACTAGTAAGATCCGGTGAAAAATCACGTTTAGAATAATTTTATATACATAACAAAATTAAAACTATTAAGTTTAATATTTAGAACTAATGTAGGCTAAATGATTTGTTTTGAAGTTACAAGTAGTTTAAAATGTGTATTTGTTTTAGAATTCGTTTTGTTTATACTTCGTTCTTCAGAAGAAACTACTTCGGCCTACAATCTATGTCTAACAGGGTATACACCGTTAGATTTACAACAAGGTAAATGTACAGAGCCTACAATTAAACACTTCACTTAAAAACCTGAAATAAATTTCGGGTAACAAATCATAGGTCTACTTGAATCAACACAGATATTTTAAATGCAGTCATTTTTGCAAAACTATATTGTTTATTGTTCACTTAAAAATTCACTCAAGTGTTCAACGATAATCTACTTATATAAATCTAGACGGTTCACTGATTCACTGTCCTGATCTATGAGGCACTTCCCGTAATCCTTCTATTAGAATTAAAGCTCTCGTCGATATACTTTTAGAAAAATTTCCAGGAGTTTACATGTTTTTATTTTAGAAGCACCTTTTGGGAGGAAAAGATTTTTTCCATTTTTTAATTTTGTAATTTTTCCACTTTGAGCGCGTTTTGTAAGAAAAGGTAAGAGATAGCAAAAAATTTTAAATACCAAAGTTGTAGAAAATTAAATTTCAAACTAACAGTTTTTTTCTGATTCAAGATCCAATAATCCATTTATCCACTATTTATCCGAGAAGGGAGGCTCCGCCCAACGTCTTTCTACTTATATAAAGCTAGGAAGGTCCACTGATTCATTCACTGACATAAACTATGAGGCACTTCCCGTAATCGTACCACCCTCGACCTCGTACTTGAATTAAAGCTCTCGACGAGAAAACTTTAGAAAAATCATGTCGAAATTCTTGATTCAGCAGGATCTTTACAGTGATATATCACATGACTATTGGTCCCGTTTTAAAATTTCGAGTTACCCCCCACCAACCCCTTTTGACCAAAATTGAAAAATGAAGGCTCACTATGGAGGCTATTCTTACCTGAGAAATTCCTAGCAACGGAATTCAAATGTTATACAAATAATGTTAAATTTGAAATATGCTAGAGTTAGTGAAATATGCTTTTTCACTATTTTAGTAATTTCACATAGTCATCATTTTGGTTAGGAGTGTCCTAAAAAAATCTGTTTATGTCAAAACTCTTGTCTCAACATTACCTTTATAGTGATGTATCATATGACTAATGGTCCCATTTGAAAGTTTTGAGTTACCCCCCACCAACTTCTTTCGACCAAAATTTAACAATATTACGTGCAGCCCCTCGCTGCAATGAATACTGCCGCAAACTGCATTTAGCTCTCTAGCAAATATCCAAGATAAAAGGGGTGAAAGTTATTTTACAGCCACCCTGAAAAAAAACGGTACTTTTCCGTTGTACTGACCACACATCGAAACCACTGCCAAGGAAACAAAACATACAGTGACTAAATAGGTTAGGTTAGAATCTTTTAGGTATTTTTTTAATTATTATTTTTGCATTTCTGTTGCCATAGGTTAGCCTAGGGTCGGATGGCAACAGAAAGGCAAAAATAATAATAAAAAAATACCCAAAAGGTTCTAACCTAACCTATTTAGTCACTGTATGTTTCGTTCCCTTGGTGTGGTTGGTATAACAGAAAAGTACCAAAAAAACTACCAACATTTAGACATTATAAGACGTTTGATTTGATCGGAGTTGTAATAATAACCCCAAAGTAGGCCTATAACACAGACTGGATTTTGTTAAAGATTACAGATGATGGGCGGAAAATCAGCTGTTATATGTCTGAAGTTCTTTGTTGACAGCTGCTAAATTCACTAACATTTGTCTTTAAAATTATAGTTAATTTACACGACCATGTACAAACGCTGTACCATTTTGTCCCTCACGTACGGACGCACACTTTAATATAAGTGGATTTTTGACGTATTCTCATATATTATTATTTCTCAAAATGTGTTTTTTGTCGCTAAGCGATTTCTCCCTTTCCTCTTCATGAAAATTAATTGTTCAAACATAATTTTAAAGCTTATGTTTTTTGCTATTGACGAAAAATAGACAAACAGCTTAAAATGCAATTTTTCGTTACAAAATTGATTTAAGAAACTTTTATATTATACTTTATTTGGTTCCTAATGAAAGGCGCCATCTATTAACAATCTGTTTAACTAACATGTTTAAGTAGTAGGTGTTAGTTAGATTGTTTACATTCTATATGCAAGTATAATCTATGACGCAAATAAATCAAATTAAACCAACGTAAACAAATAAACGCAAGTTACTTAATTAAATCAGGTAACTAGGCCTATTCCTAACTTGTGAAATATACGCAGGGATCAGCTAATCATTTTATAATAGGTAAGACGTAATCATAGTGAGTATAAAATGTTTTTAATTCATAACATTTTACATTGTTTTACTTTAACATTAGATAAATATTATTAATTAAAATTTTGAAACGTTTTGAGCAAAAGCAACATATCCTTACAATAATTATATTTAGTTTACTTTTACATATTTAACAAAATATTAATGCTTAAATAGTCTAAATTAAATACATATATCCGGTAATAGTTACATACTGATTATAAAAATAAGTTATTTACAAATAAAATTGTATTTACTATATGTTTTCTAAAT
The DNA here is from genome assembly GCA_018207615.1 of Philaenus spumarius. Lineage (NCBI taxonomy): Eukaryota > Metazoa > Arthropoda > Insecta > Hemiptera > Aphrophoridae > Philaenus > Philaenus spumarius. The sequence goes on along the minus strand of JAGFPH010007581.1, from coordinate 40,046 downwards.
TATCAACACTAGTATATTATTTCAACATGTGATTTATAGTATTTAGTCTACTAAAACAATGAGGTTAGCTACTTGAGCTGATTAGTAAACTATGTGAGTGTGAGGTATAGTCTGAGAATCCAAAAACAGAACCTTAATAAGTTTGCAGTTAAAGTTGATTTGAAGTTACAGAGAATAAAATGTGATACTTAAAATTAAAATTTTTAATCCTTTTTAAAAACGTGGTATATTGGAAAACAAAATTTAATCCATATATATTATTTCTAAATTGTTTTTTTTTTTTTGTAGCAAAGCCATTTTCCCCCTTCTTCATCAAAATTTATGATTCAAACATCATTTTAAAGCTTATGTTCCCCGCTATTGACGAAAAATAGAAAAATAGCTTAAAATTAATGTGTTCCTTAAAAAATTAGATAAAAAAAATTACCTATGAAAGTTTATATGATTCCTAATGAAAGGCGCCATCTACTAAAGCATAACAGCTGTTAGTTAGATTGTTTACTTTCTATGTACAAGTGTAGTCTATCACGCAAATCAATCAAATTAAATCAACGTAAAGCCATTTTTATAAACTGTTTTTACCAAAGTAAATAAATAAATGTAATTAACTGAATTAAATCGACGTATTAAAATCAAGTGACTGCAGGCCTACACCTAAATTGTGAAATATTTACACGGGTCATCTAGAAATTGCTTTAATTGCAAACAAACTGAATTTTTCATTTTTTTTCTGTTCGGCGATGGAGAACCGAGCTATCGGAAAAAATTAAATTTCTTATCAGTATTGTCTTTAAAAGCATCAATAGGTTACTACTTTTAAGTTAATATTATAACTGTAATTAAGTTTTTCTTGTTCATACCCTTTATTTTGTTGGAGGCCAATTATTGAAGCTGTTGAAGACAAACTACCAAGAAATTTAATTTTCAGATTTTAGACGACAATTCAGATATTCCTTAACGTACAGAAAATGAAAAATATTTAGTTTATAATTAAAACTACATCGTCTTTTATCTTTTGCAAAGCCAACGGGCTTAAAGATGTATTACAAATTTTAAATGGCCGCCATTTTGGAAGCATAAAAAAGAAAGTTTTGATTTTCGCACCCAGGTAAATGTGTACATAACAAATACATTCAATTAATTATCTTATCAACTTTCAAAGAAATTATAATTTCAAAACAAAAAAAACAAAATGACACACAAACGTGAATGGAAACGATTTTGGACCTAAGTTTACTGGAATTGTTTTACCTAAGGGACACATTTGTTTCACAGAGTTACGCGACATCATGTAGTTTGAAAGTATAATAGCTTTAGAAAAAAGTAAGGTTTTAATTAAATATTTAGTTGTATTGTTTATTGAAATATTATTTTAATTAACATGGTAAAGGACAGATTGTCATTTGTGTGGGGTTTACTAGTCAATGGAAAAAGCAGTTTGTCAAGAAGAATTATAAACTAAATTAATCTACCTACCTTCCTTAGTCAATGTTTCCAATGTACGACACTACTTTAACATAATAGATTGTGTACAAGTGATCTGTTTTTAGTTTATTTTTTTTTTAAATTGAAATGATCGCTGGGCCTTTAGTCCTTACAGGTTATTGTAGCCTTAATGTAAGCATAGCCAACACACACATCTAGTATAATATATATTACAGCTTATAAATTAGTATATACATAACATTAACCATGCTGGGACAAAAGTCTAGACCATAATGTTTCTAATTAAGAAAGAAGAACGCACAGAATTATGTTAGGCTGTTTCCTGAGTTATCTGCATGATTTCAGATCGAAATGGGAAAAACGGGTAATCGTCCAGAACACCGAAACATTATGATACGCCTACCAGTAATTTCTTGCTGCAGATTATCTCGCAACCATTCTATCAAACTTTACCATGCTATTCAGTATGTCAAAACTAGCAAATAACACGTCCTATCTTGCTTAGTTTAGAAATTGTATGTCTGTATGTGTTTAAAAAAATATTATCTAAGGAACGGTTTGAGATAAATACATGAAACTCGGCGAGAAAGTTCATCACATTAATTTACACGAATGTAACAAATTTAATTTTGCTCTAGTTGTCGGTTTCAGGGGGGGGGGGGGGGGGGGGGGGGGGGCTTTCGGCCCCATTCAATTGATGTTAGCAATAAAAAACAATTTAGCGAAATTTTGAAAAATTACCGCCAAATTTTAATATCGTTGCTAACTTTAAAATCCTTTTTTATTTCGTTTATGGATTTACACATATATTTAATAATTTTGTATCCTTTTAATTTTTTGGTGAACCAAGCCGTTTCACTGGCTAAAACTGCCCAAAGAGATTTATTGCGTCCTTCTTTCTATCTTAATTAAATACAAATTAAATTCCAGACTTCTGCCCATTCCTGAAAACACATTTACAATCACACAGGTTGTTCCAAAACTCTCTACAAATTGTTAGCTATTGTTGAAACTCTTTTAGCTATTGTTTCCAACAAAAAAAACATAAACAGTTGGAATCACAAACAGGTGTCTATAAATTAACGTGTGGTAGCTGTGACAAGTTTTATATAGGTCAGACGGGAAGAGCTTTCAAGGTTCGGTTTAAAGAACACCTGCCAAAGAGGACTATTTCGGGTAATAAATCCAACTGTGCGCGACATGAAGAGCATAGTTACTCGGACTTTGACAGCAATTTCAAACCAATTAAGATTTGCAGTAAAGGCAAATTTATGAACGCCGTAGAAGATTTGAAATCTACAAGGCTTTTGAAATATTAAACTCAAATAATGAACACCAATAATTATTAAACGACCAACTGAACACCCTGTATGACGCAGCGATAACAATTCAGAATGCCCGCGGCGTATTGTAGTTTTATTTCGTGTTCGGATTGATAATGCACAACCAGTCGATATCCGGGAGTCGTAAGATGCGCATCTACATACTGTGTTTTTAGCGAATTTCCATAGGAAAAATGAGCTATTGCAGTGGCCCTTATGGTGAGACCCAAGGTCGGGAGTAGCAAATGAGCACCGATCATGGTCCCCAGAACAAGTTTTGGGGTGTCATTAAAATTCATATATATATATGTATATATATATATATGTATATATGTGTTCGCACTCTAGCGGTCGCATTTTAAGTCCGATTTGGTCCAAATTTGGTACACGTGTTGGTTGTGTAAGTGGCTCGGACGAGTTCGTTAGCCAAAAAAATCCAACAACCGGAAGTAAGTTTTTTGACCGGAAGTAACTATTTTTTGAGATTTTTACTAAGAGAATGAATTTTTTTTAGAGTTTTTTCTAAAAATATAAATGTAAGATGTTATTCTGCACATTTTGTTTTTTTACGCGACCTTATAGCTCTCTTGGTTCCCCCAAAATCGATCAAAACGTGAAATACCATAGAAGTACCCGGTTCAAAGAAAATGTGGTGGATTCTACCGTGGGGCTGGCGTGCGAAGCACGCAATGCTTTGTGTGTTGAAGACAATCCCAATATGTGGAATGGCGTGCGAAGCACGCAATGCTTTGTGTATTGAAGACAATCCCAATATGTGGAATGGCGTGCGAAGCACGCAATGCTTTGTGTTATTGAAGATACTCCCAATATGCGGAATGGCTTGCGAACCATTTTGCAGCTATTCAGCACCGTCGTGAATAGACCTATTTCCCAAATTGTTGGTCGAAACCCTAAAATATCGGTCTATAAACTTAATTTTGGAAATTTGCTCAACTCACGTCAGCGGTTCAGCTGCGTGGTCGAATTATTTAAATGTGTTGTGTGTTATGTGTTTGTATATATGTATTTAACATTTAGACGACCTCCATGTATAGAGGGACTTTCTGATGATGAGATAAAATCTCGAAACGCGTCAAAAACTGTAAACAAGTTTTAAACAAAGAAGTTCACTGACGGAAAATAAAAAGTATTGTACTTTATTATATATTGTTTCTGTATAACAAGACAATTCGCAATATCCCAAAGTGATTGGTGTTTAATACACCCGCACATGTTGTGTTTCCCACTTGTCAATTACTATTTCAAAAACGGATTGATATAAAAAGTTGAAATTCTGCACAAAATATATATCGTAACATAACAACCGAACTAGAAAAAAAATCTTTTTCAAACCATCCAATAGAAATAGCGTCCGTTTGAAATGTTTTATGTTGAAAGTCTGGAAAACCGTTATAATTATATTAAGTTTACAATAATATACAAAAAGTTGTATTTAAAAATTTCAAACAAAGTGTTAGTTAACATTTTCTGCATGTCAAATGTTAACCAAGACATCGAAAAGAAACTAAAAACCTAATTTCTCGTTACTTGTTTAAAACACCCTAACAAGTAAAAAGCGACTCCTGTAAAAAGCGAGTGTACAAAAAAGTATTTCGAACGCGCATGGTTTTATTGTCTGATTTATTAGTTAACGTACGGGTATAACAGCTGATTTCGTTCATCAGCTGTAGTATTTCAAAAACCATGTGCGCCATTTGAGCTTATGTTTCCAAATTTTAGGTTACATTTTGTGTTGTATCAATATACATCTGATTCTTTCCGTCAATACTGCTTCCTAGTGTGTATGGATATGGATAGCGCATGCGCCTGGACTGTCTTGGGCGATTAGTCTGAATTATTACTATTTTAATAGAATTTTTAAAAATTTGAGTTTCTGTTAATTTACAATACAGGTCTACTGAAGATGAAAGTTTGAGTGAATTTTAAGTTGTTCCGACCAGTCCTACCTCCACAATGTTAAATTTGACATATTTAGGCCTACGTGCCTTTTTGTCAGCAATCACAATAGTTAAAGACATACCGTTTTTACCACATACTCTTCAATATACCTACAACTTGACACGTTTTTTTTAAAACTAAATTGTACTTTCTTTAAACTTGTTCCCATGTTTTTTACCTTAATTTGTTTTAAACTAAGCCTGATATAATAAAAAACAACCCATGTCTAAAGTTGTACGACATTTTGACGAATATGTGGTAAAAATGTCGGGTCTCTATTATGGTTGCAGAGAAAATACATAAAGTTTAAAAAACCAAACTTTAAAGAAAAAGTCAGTAAAGTTAGCCTATCTGGTTTTTTAGTAAGCTCCAGCAGTATATGATGGCCCTGCAAATGTTTCTCGCGCCAAGCAAGACATGTATTATAAAAATGTTTTTTAACGCATGTTTCTTCGCATTTGGAATAAATAGAGCAGCTCGGTAATGAGAGTGTACGATAGACGATAGTAAATTCTCAAACAAGGTATGAATGAAAACAATTTAGTGAATGTCTATCCCAATACATAATGTGTGAATTTGTGAGTAGCTTTAAGAACACTATTGTCTGTTGCAAGTGCAGAAAGCTCGTTTTCAAAACTGAAACTAATAAAAAATTTCGCTCAACAATGTCTCAAGAAAACTTTCTTCTTTGGCAATCTTAGCTACTGAACGCGATATCGCCTGAACTCTTAGTTATAACTCTTGAAATTGATCAATTGCAAAATGTAGAAAAGCTGTTATAAAATAGAACATACAGCAACAACGCCTGAGTTTACTAATTAACTAGACGATTATGATTATATCTTAATGTATATATTTACATACAGTATTAGTAGTATTATCATACTAGTGGCTTGTAGGGGCAATAGCCCCTATATATATATATATATAGGCTATATTTCTAGGAGCAATACCTCTTCCTGATGGCCTACTTTTGCGAGGTGGTTTTCCAGCGTTATTCATTACAGTAAAAAGTAGCAAGTACAGTAGAAATAATTTTATAATGTGTTTAATCATATAGCCTAAGCTTTGATTTTAATTCTCACTTTGAAACAAAAACACAGCTACTAACAATAACAAAACACAACACAAAACTGCACATTTAGGTGTTGTTTATTATAGCTGAATTTTCCAATTTATATACAATCACCTGTTTTTAACACTAAAATCACTTGATTTACACCTATATATTCCCATGGTATTTAAATGGGAATTATTGTATACAATCACCTGATTTTAACACTAAAATCACCTGATTTACACCTACATATTCTCATACTATTCAAATGATAATTATTTTATTCCGTAACTAATTTTCGCGAAACAATTAACAAAAATGAATATTTTCCCCCAAAACTTCATGCCCAGACCTCTAAAATGAGACCTCTCTTAGCTTTCTATGACCTACCGTTCGCTCACAATTTCATTTGCAAATTTGGGCTTACGGAATTATATATAGAGATTACATTTCTGTATGTAGAGGTTTAGGCTAATATTTTTTGTATTGATTCGATTTATTTAGCTATCAGCTATTATTACAACAATAATTAATAATCTTACATAGTTTCTTAGAGAATTTCTTGTAATTGTTTTTCTTTTAAATTTAACTTAAATTTATTTACAAATGCATTTATTTGTGAGCACCCTTTTATATAAATAAATATTGAGCTTGATTTGTGAGAAGATATACTTGAAAGAATAAACTAAAATAGTCAAACTAGTTAGTTATAGTTTGATTATTTTAGCTCGTGCAACACTAAAGATGGCAACTTTGTCGTTAAACGCGTTTGAGTTAATAAACGTATTAGTTGTGACTTGTGAGAGTTTGTGTTCAAGGTTTATTCTATCAAGTATAATCTTTTATATACTCTGGCAGACAATTGAATTCAGTTAGCCCTTGTCTGAAAATTGTAAGAACAGTACTTTGCCTGTTTCTGTAATGTTCAATAAACATAATTATAATTAATTAATAATAGTCAATGCACCTTATTTGCCGCCTACAGAAATATTATCTAGTACCTATTTGCAGCAAAATAAAGTGGGTAGTTTAAGTGAAGGGAAGGTCCCTCTCCTGAATTTCGCCTTGGGCCCCGCAATTTCTAGGGCCACCACTGATCTGTGGTTTTCAGTTAATATAACATTATTCCACGAGAAAATGCGAGATAGAACTTATTGAATCAATATGATTTTGAGATAAACTATTACAAGTGGAAGACAAAAAGTAGAGACTATAGGACATTTAACAATGATTTTGTGAATTGTTCCTAGCACAGGAACAACGCCAAATCGTATTGGTAGAGAGTTTTGAAACAGCCCGTACACAATAGCACATGTATATTTTCTATATTAAATCACTCGCTAGAAACTTTAGCCGCTAAATAGTTTATTTTACAAATTGTATCTGCACAGCTCCAAGTCCAGTAACACGTTACACCAACTGTCGTGTTACAGTGTGTACACATTGTGCTAAATGCGCAGCCTGGGTCAGCCCGGCTTCACTCTGGCGCCGCAGAAACTTAAACCAAAACAGACGACTAGAAGTACGACCGAACCGGCCAGAAGGTACATGGACCATGACACGTGACAAGTACCTGTAAACAGACAGTAATAATGTAGAGGTGGTTGTAATAGGTTTACACAATCACATACGCAGCCTGCAACTTGGCCATAGTGATGGACTTAACTGTTACTTTTCAGTAACAGTTCTAACTGATATTGTGACTTGAGATAACTGTGATTTTTTAACTGTGGACTTGAAATCTATTACAGCCGTCAAAAATATAACGATTTTAGAACAGTACATATGCCCAAAACGTATAGGCCTTCTTATTTTCCTATTTATGTAAATTACTTTTAAAAATTATCACAAATACCGTAAGGTAGCCTACTTTGAACCACTTTTTTCAGATTTTTTGTTAAAATTAACATAATTTTTTTAAATATCATGACACATGTATCCAAGTGTTGTATTACTATTGATAAGAAGCTTATATTTGTTGTTGTTTTTTTTGTTAATTTTATAGCATCATAAAAAATGGTGCAAAGTATCCCATAGTATCCCATAGTAGCAAGAAAAGTTATGAACACGTGTTTTTATACACTTATCACAACAAAACTTCACTTGTAAATCCAAGTAACAAACAATGGCTTCGATAGCATCTGTGAGTATTACAAATGTGCATTGGACTGCCATCTACAGGGTACATTAAGAACTACGATGATCTAGTTTGATTGTTGGCCAATAAATGGCAGTAAATGTTTTAATTTTAATGGTGCAAAGTATCCCCACCTTACGATAGCAAAATTTAAAAGAAAATAATCAGTTTGAGTACAATTTTCTGCCAATCCTAGCTTAACCATTTTGTATGAGTTCGTCGACGCGTTTCGGAGTTCCTCCATTCTCGAGACCTACTTTCATCGGTTTTTGATTCGTCTTTATTTCAGTCTAGCCACGCCCCTCCTCCAACCTGTACCAATGAATACTTAAATTTAAGTATTCATTGCCCGTACTGCCTCCGGCCACAAGTTCCGATGGCTGCACAAACCTACTGTTTATTTTATTCTTCAATACTTTTAACATTTTCAGATTTTGGAATGCTATTTCCGATTGATTTATTTAACTGATCTTATTCATCCTAGCAGATATAATTTATATAATAATTTTAAAAGAAAATAGTTGACGATAATTATTGCAAAATTGAACTCAATATTTATATGAATTCATCTAGTAACATACTTTTATTATTTGAATCTTGAGTAAAAATCTCCAGATAGGACTTCTTAAAGTTTTAATTTTCTTTGGCTTACTCATCTTTAAAAATAACTAATCTTAAAAAAAAATATGTTACAAAACAACTTAGCCTACTATTTAAACACTTCACCATATGAAATAAGGTTAAAAAAATAATTTGAAACAATATAGGTAATTAAGTACAATAAATATTCATACACCGAAATAAAACTAACAAATCACTACTCCCCTTTATCCTTCAGATGAGACCTGGACACGTGATCAAAGGACAGTAACAAGTAACATGGCTGAAGTGAGGGTAACTGTTAAGACCTTTCAACTGTTTTCCGTTAGGGCTCTTCTTTACCTTGAAGAAAACTCCCGAGTGTATGATTTCAAAACGAAAGGTCTGACTAAAGCAGCAAAATCGTTGAAACATGCGTTCGTAATAACGTGTTTTGGATTCTATTTATAAATTAATAATCTGGAAAACTACTTTAAGTTGTAAAGAAGGCTTTATATTTTTTACTTTTTAGCTTAAAATATGGAAATTATCGCTTAAAACTCCCAAAAAATGCGTTAAAAGTAATCGATTTTTACTCAGTTAAACTGTTGATTAAAATGAGTTGCCGTCTATTTCTTTCAATTATGAGATATAAGACAAAAACACAAAGCCTTTAAGAACAATTTAAGATGTTTCACAACTATTTAGGTTGAAAAACGGCGTCCGAAACACGTTAGTACGAAGTGCATATTTGTGCTGTTTTACGCAAGGTATAGAAGACCCTTAAGGGTCTGCTGTAATGCGGCCATCTTTGATTTCTATCCCGTAAGAGCAATGTTAAATTTAAAACCACTCATTTCGTTTACTTTTTATCATAAAATTTTTTGCAAGGTCACATTTTAACCAGTCACAATACGCATCTGTTTTGCGTTTCACATTTTTTTAAATCTCGTTCATTTGTCACGTAATTTACATTTTTTAAGCACCAAGTTTGAACTTTTTCCTTACGCAGTTTTTTTTCAGCACTCAATAACAAAAGATGGTTTTAAATGAGGCAATGTCAAAGCGCTCAATTACAAGAACTGCACTGTTTAGATACGGCTATAGGGTGAAGCGCTGGAGTCGCCCGTCACTTTCTCTTTTACTGAAGCAAACCTTTAACATTCTAGCACATTTCTGTTCCCAGTTGGAGTTGGCAGGAAAGGGAAACAGATTTCAGATATCGAGTTGTTCTCAGTTCCTGCACTGATCGCTGATCACAAGTATTCACTGCTTATAACAAACTGTGAAATGAATTAACCGTGATAAAGTAATAGTTTTGTGATTCAGTTACCATCTCTACTTGGCAACACTAGACATTGAACAGTTTACAGAGAACGGATTTATGAATACAAAACTTGTAAATAAAGTATAGTTACAAGAGTTTAGACTAATAAGAGTTTAGATGTGCCAATTTGTCTTGTGATTGAACTTCAAAGTTTGCCCTTTGACGCCCGACTAATGACACACGTAAAAAAATTTGTTGGTGGTTTTGTGTCAAAAGGGGCTAAAGTGAAAAAATAGTTACTTTTCTTTAAAAATATTCCATTTATTTCAGAAAAAAATTGTTGCTTCAAAGCAACAATGGGAGTTAATTATTTGAACAATTCACTGAGAATGCTAATTTGAACAATATATATTATATGAATCTTATTGGAAAAACTTATAAGCATATTGGTGGAAACTAAAATTAAAAAAAACTATGGAGTGATAAATCAAAATTTCTAATTTGTGTGCAGTCAAATAATAGTAAAAACAAAAATAATACGAGTACTAAAGATTAAATACCTTCACAAACAATCTGAAAACAACTGGAAAAATCAAGCTCAGACGCCCATTTTACTTTCTCACTATACTATAGTATAGAGAAAGTATAGTGTTCGCAAAAAAAATCGATGTTGTGATTTTTGTGAAAATATCCGTTTTGGGACCCCCTGAGTCTAAAAAAGTGGTTTTTACAAAATTTCTGTATGTCTGTATGTACGTCTGTATGTCTGTATGTATGTCTGTATGTAGGCCTATACAAAGCTAGAGCGAAAACTATTCTATCGATTTCAAACAAATTTGCACCAGAAATGTCAAGTAGCCTTTTTAGATGCACAGAAAACGGTTTTGGAAAAATTAGAAAAACAATCCCCTTTTTGGCAAAAAAACCCCCAAAAATCAGTTATTATTTTTTATTAAAAAAACGGCTCCAACGATTTTGATCAAATTTGGCTTATTTGTAGCCTTTAATGTACCCTACTATATGCAAAAACCGTATCTTTCTAAACATACTAAATTGATTTTTGGGGGGTTTTTATCCATAAAGGGGGTTGTTTTTCAAAACCTTTTTCGCGCATCTATACAGGCCTAATTAACGAGTGTGGTGCAAATTTGTTCGAAATCGATCGAATAGTTTTCTCTTTAGGTAATAATAATAATAATATTTATTAGTTAATCTTCTACTTTAATAAAAAATCACCTCTCCTACCCCACCCTGCAAGTCACAGTGAATCTGTTAAATAATTTAAATATGTTTGTGAGAAAGTATGCGCCAGTTCCTGGTACCGTTTATTTGCTTTAAAATAACACACTTGTTTTTATCATTGCTCAATTTCCATCAAGGGTAAAACGCTTACGCTTGTGACAGAAACATTTAAAAAGGACTAAGAGACATGCAAATATTTTCCAACCAAAACAGAAACAGATTTAAACTTTCTAAAAATAAAAACGCAGAACACAATTTTCAGAAAAATACGTTTAGTTGTCAAACGAGTTTCTACGACAAAGTCGTCATCTTCAGTGAAATAAATATGAGCTACAACTAAATTATAACTGTGAGAATTGTGTTCTGTGTTTTTATTTTTAGAAATCATATTTCTCACTAGTAAAGCTCGATTATATTAAACAATTATAGATTTAAACTGATCCAAACTAGATCTAAAACATTCACTGAAACTGTACAATTTATAGGTTAACCCGAGCGGTTGACACGACCCAATCATAAACTGCCTGCTTCTACATAGCTTGGACAGTGCTGCTATCTAGCGGTGTTTTTATGAAGCAGAAAAGGGTAGAACCATAGAGGTTATCCAAATACAATGGTAGAACGCTGAAACTACAACAATATTGCAACGAGAACAGTATGAACGTAAAACTAGCACAGTGTATGGACTGAAGTACATGTTACTTCTTAGCAAGGGTTAGGGATGAATCAAGGTATTTTCTCATAGATTTTGTTTAGGTATAACCCTTTGCAAAATGTGTATTGTCGTTTTTCATATAAACCCACCGGTTAGTATTTATTGATGCTTCGAGTTAAAAAAATATGTTTTATGCACTTTATGATGGTAGTTTTAATAATAATAAGACATAGAAAGGACAAATACATTGTGATCAGTAAGCAATGTGACTAAAAGTGCAATACATAATTTGTCTCAGCCAAAAATAATTTCTAAAAATAAAAACAAAGAACACAATACAAAAATATGTTTAATAGTCAAACGACAAAGTTATAACTGTTTCATAATTCTGTAGAAAGTAGTTTCCGTGAATGTAGTAATCACCATAAACCACTTTTAGACAGAATTATTGCATTTTCTCAGTTACCCTTGACTCAATGACAAAAAGTGATACATAGTTGTATGTTTCTTTAAATTGCCTACATTTTTGTATCTTTCAACTATAGTAGTTCAAGCAAATAGTTTTACAGGTATTAAATTTTTTAAAGTTTGAACCGCCAACATTTTGAAACTGATAAAAGCAGCGAAATTTCATTTATCTCTTTTTTGTAAACCAGTGTGATATAGTTATTTGTGAGTTGTTATTTTTTTCGTACGAAATAAACAGTTGACAAAGTTTATTGAGTGAGACAAATTAAACTTTGCACCCGTGATACACAGAACGTTTTTCCTACAGCTACATTTTAAATTAGTGGTTTAGTTTTTAAAAACGTCTGTTTTATAGAGGTTCATTCCATAACAATCAACATTTTCGAAACATAGACTACATCAGCTGTTTACTTTGCGCACAGATGTTTAGCCGTGCGGTAAAGTAAAACGAAGAGGTATAAATTACTTGACGCTGAACACATGTAGTTTAGTTTGCGCACTGCTGTGAGTGTGCAAAAGCTCACTTTAGTCCAGCTGTAGGAAAACGTTCATGAAATTATCTTAAACTGTTCATGAGATAATATTATTTCAAAACACACACACAGACAGACAACTTATAAACTAAGCAAAATATGACACTTGTTATATTGTAATATTTGCTAGTTTTAAGTTGCCGAAAAACATGATAACGTTTGATGGACTGGTTGTTGGACACTCTGAATACCTTATCGAATTAAAGTTACCAACAAAGAAACGTTAGACAAATACAAACCCAGTTTATAAACATGTGAAGCGTTCCCGCAGCAGTCCCGTACTTCTCTATTGTCCCATCCCACAGGATAGACTGCTACTCCCCCGCTCACCAGCAATGCTGTCAACAAATTAAAATTTATAATATACAAGGTAATCGGTACTACATTAGAATCCATATGATACCTTGTATCTAGAGTGTTACAAAAGTCCGACCACCAATTAATAATTTAAAGACCGTTGCACATACAAACACCGTACTTTCAGGAACCTAGTCAATTTAAAATAACTACTTTATTATGTTTTCAAAAAATGTATCTGCCATCTTGAATGTAACTTTGTTTTTTACTTTCTCCACCCTATACGTAGTATATGGAGAAAGTATTGTTTTCGTAAAAACGTTCGAATTTGAATTTTCAGTTGAATTATCTGTTTTGGTGCTCCCAGAACCCCAAAAAATTGTTTAGTGCAATTATCTGTGTTGGTGCTCCCTGAACCCAAAAATATTTTTAGTGGAATTTTTTGTTTTGGTGCTCCCTGAACCCAAAAAAGTGTTTTTAACGTGGTGTCTGTCTGTCAGTGTGTCAGTGTGTATACACGACCAGAGGGGACACTATTGGTCCGATTTTCATGAAATTTGGTATGTAGGTACTAAACCCTAATATCTCCAGGAGTTTTTTTCATTTTTTGGAATTTTTAATTTTTAAGGGTAATTTACCCCTAAAAACCAATAAAAAACGACAAAAATGCAAATTTCTCAAAAACGGCTCTAACGATTTTGATCAAATTTTCAGTATTTATAGTGCTTAAGATGCCAAACAAAATGACACCATCCGCTTTTATCAAAACTTCGGCGTTTCTTAATTATGGGGAAATGTTAAAAAATAAACAAGTTTATGTTGTCAATCTAGCATCACGGCAACGGCCGCAAGGGATAGCACAACGGTAGAGAAGACGGCCAGTAATTCAAAGGTCGCGCGATCGAATCCCGCCTGGGACCATAACTTTTTTATACGATTGACGTAGGTAGAATGTTATTTTTTTGTTTTGTTCTAAAATGTAGTAAATAAAATGATTAAAAACAATATTATTTTGACTACAGTAAGTTGGGAGAAAGTTTGTGTCAGTTAACTGATACCGTTTATTTATATTAGTAGGCGGTCATGTGATACATCATTTCGATGTAGAATTTCAAGAGAAACTCAACGGTGTAATTTGCACATCCACATGTTTAACCGATTAAAAATGGCTTGCAAAAACCAACGAAATCATGTTTTCCGATTTTGCCCCATTTTGCTGAACTATTTTGTGGTTGTTGTAATAGGCCTATTAATTAATTAATTATTATTCTGTTTTGTATTCAGAACTAAATAAGCTTTCAAACGATATGCCACACAACGATATTTGGTTGAACCACTCGAAAACAATTTTGAAAAAAATCAAAATGGCTGTAACTCAAAAATGTTAAATGACAAGGTAGGTCATGTGGAATTTCGTTTTAAAGGTCTGTTTAAAATGAACAAATTTTGTTTTTTCTATTTTTTTTTCTATCTCTTATAGCTAGCTAGAAATAAATTAAAATCATTTTTTTTTGGCTTTATTGAAAGAATCTGTATTTATAAAGCATTTACTCAAAATTCAATGAATCAAATGTTCAATATGTTTTACTCCAACTGCCTGACAGTTAGCTAGCCGATTATAATATAAACTACTAAAACGAAATGCCACATGATTCACGTTGGATTCAAGATGGCGGATACATTTTTTAAATCATAACAAAAGAGTTTTTTTTAAAAATTGAATAGGTTCCTGAAAGTACGGACTTGATATCTTCAACAATTTTTTAATTATTAAGCGGTGGCCGGACTTTTGTATCACTCTGTATATAGTTGGAATTGATAAGTAAAATTACGCCAAACTATACACTCCCTGCCTATGCGTTATATATCAATATAAAGATTGTGTACTGGTTGGAGGGGAAAACTAAAATTTAAAAGAAAATTAATCATATGGATTAACAGCCCTCTAAGTTACATACTCTACATCAATGGATGCCCGGTTAAACGGAAAACAGGTCATAATGACAATGATTTTAGAAAATCACGATCATCATACATTTTTGACACGGATTTGCAAACTCTTAGATATTGCTTTTGTATTCAACGAAAGGATTAAGATAAATGATTACAATATTCGAGTAAAAATTGTGTAGAATTTTCAAAGAGAAACATTAAAAAAATATTTTGAGTATTGCTATTTCATTTCCCCAGATAAGAAGTTAAAATCTTATAATACTATCAAAGAAAGTCAAGTACCGGTATGTAATTTGTAAATATTTCAAATTTACTTGACCCTAAGTTTGACTAATAAATAAACCACCCTTGTCAACTTATTCTTAACATAATCTATATGCACTGACCAGGAAAGCATACTATCAATTTTATACCAAGCAAAGCTATTATTTCATATGCAGGCTTATAACTATGTTTATATTTATTTTGTAAAGTTACTTAAAGTTTTTGTGTTTTTTATTCATTTTAAAGTAGTTTATTTATATTAAACCAGACATGCTGCTTCTTTTAAAACACTAGCTGCTATATTATCCAATTGAAAAATATTTTTGTGACTAACAAGTGAAGACGTGTAGCCTGCAGGAATTGTTGAGGAACATGAAACATTTAAACTTAAATCGCATTAAAATAAAAATAACAATGGGCCCAACACTGAACCCTGTGGAACTAATAACTAAATGTTAACATATATAAAATGGTTGAAATACAACTTCTCAGACACTACAAAATAAAAATATAAAAAAAAACTAGAGTTTTAATAATTTTTCGGGTGAATTGAAATGAACATCACACCTGCTAATAGCTGAACTATTCCTGCTACTCTCGCAGAAGTTGTATGGATGACGTAGGTGACACAGCAAGCTGAGACTATAGTAACCGCTACCAGAAGGCTCAGAGCACTACCAGAGCCGACAAGGACAGTACTGGCCTGCCACCAGGGGCTAGGGATGTCCCAGAATCTAAACAGAAGACATTAAATTATTTTCCTATGCATAAATCTAAACAGTACTACAGTGGGTAAGTAGGGGTAATATGAGCACTGTGGGGAATATGAGCACCTCTAACTGGGGTAATATGAGCAGTCAAAATATACTTGGGAAATATGAGCATTGTAATATTTGAATGGCTTTTTGTTGTTGTTTTTTTATAAACTGTGCAAATTTAATGAAATATATAATTTTTATTAAAAAAAAATGTATTATGTATACTATTCTTTGCTAATTTGTATACCATTTAAAACAAATGTTACACTGTTTAAAGACCAGTGCTTTGCTCTCGTTCAAAACCATTTTGTCAATCGTAGGTATTTTACTTATAGTTCAGTAGCCTAATTAGCCAATTATTTTACGTAGTTGGGCTGCAATCTAGGTTAATTTTTAATAACATATTTATACCATTTATTTCGCTTGGTAGCCTATATTGTAGTGGGCATACATTCCTTAGCCTACAGTCCAATTACGTGCCAAATAATATTTCCTTTATCTACTTACGTATTTACTCATAGGTATGTATAAATTGAGTAATAATTATTTTCTGTTGATTAATTATTTTGTGTATAATTGCCAGATGCCGCGAAACTACCAGAATAAGGGTGTTCGACAGCAATGGGAGCAAGAGGACATGGACAGAGCTGTTGCAGCAGTGAAGAACGGAGATTTTTCTCAACAGAAGCACAGACTATAGAATTCTATAGTCTGTGACAGAAGGCAGCTCTTTTATACAATATTCCTCGTCAAACTCTCAGAAGATACCTGTTCTCAAAAGAAATCCATACCACCAAAATATATTACCAAAACGTAATGAAAAATATACCTTCTGTCCCTTATGTAAAACGCAAACATCAGGGACTAACTACACACACTACATCTTTACCCTACATCACACCATCTACATCAACAAGAGCATCTAAAACAACTACTCAAACTACTCCAGATAAATCTAATAATCCTAACTCTGAACCATCAACTGAACCATAAGCACACTGAAAAAACGTTACTCTTTATTCAACGTTCGTCCTCCAACCGAAGTAAAAAAAGAGGTTCCGTTCGAGAACTTACTTCTCCAGAATCGATTTCCCAAACAAAATTTAAAAAATTGAAAATCGATGAAAGTGTTACAAAGAAGGAGGCTACTAAATTTGTAAAAGGTACCAAGAAAAGTAAACTGCCAAAAATGACTGCGAAACCATTGACGTATGAAGACTGTTCGTGCCCAGTTTGTGAAGGAAAATTCAGCGATGACCAACAAGGGGAAAAGTGGGTTCGGTATAAGAATTGCAGCACCTGACCTGGTATCACGAAGACTGTTCAAATATTGAGGGACTCACATTCATATGTGATACTTGCAGTGAAGATTGACAGTTTGTAGTAAGCTTAATTCAATGTTTTATATTAATGTATTTTTTATAATTTTACTCTTGAAACTTGATTTTTTTAAATACATTCAATAACTTAAATATTTTAAGATTAATACTTTTGTAAATACAATCTACACAAATAAATTATTAATTTTGTAATAAAGTTCCTATTATAAACATTTTAAAAGAATTATAAGCCTTATTTTGAACGTTTTCTTCTTTTATTTGCTGTTAAAACCCACTGCCCATTTTCCCCCACCTGACTGCTCATATTACCCACACGTAGGGGTAATATGGGCAGAAAGTAATAATACAAGTTTTTATTTATAAAAAATTCAATTATATAATTATTGTTTTCAAATTTTAAAGCAATATAAATAATTAACTAACAAATTCGTGTTATTTTTTTCAAAAATAAAAAACATATATTTCACTATTATTTTTAAGGTTTTGGTTAACTATGCTCATATTACCCCCATTTCCCTTATAGATAGCATATTCGAACAGCGAAAGTATTTTAGTGGCTTAAAGAAGAGCATAGCCTCTTTCACATAAAGTGCCTTCACCATGCCTTGTAGCAGCTGTCCACTGCAATCCACGGCAACTGAACCTACATCTCAATGGCATACGTTACCTAATCTACACTTTCACATTATACAGTTCATTCGTACTGCAATTTTGGGTGAGTAGCCCTCAAGAGATGTGTTATGTTTTTCTAGTTTCAGCAATTTACAGAATTGTTATTAAATAACGACAGCTGTTAAAATGGGCTATTTTTACTTCTCAAAAAGATCATAAACGGTCGTAATGCATTTTAAAGGTCATAAAGGTCTTAAAATCCGGCGTAAAAACAATTGAAATTCAATTTAGTGTCTTATAATTTGTAAAAGGATACTTATTTGTTTTTACTGTTATTTAAAACAAGAAATTAAATTTAGGTGCTTTTACGCTTATTAAAAAAAATACATGGGCACCATTAATTTCTAAAACACTCAGCGAAAGAAAAAAATGTGTGCTTAAGACCATACGGGAGAAGTGTAAACTTCTATGGCGATATTCTCATATATGTAAAATATATTATGGAAATTATTTTGTGTTATTAAGCTAGACATCTGAATCATATTATCACATAGACATATTAGCTTTCTACACTTCATCATTTAATTACCGCCAGCAAACATTTTTTGGACGCAGTGCACCTATAAAATTTACACTTAAAAAAAAACCCGTGCATTAACCGAATAGTGTAAAATAACAATCAATTTGTTACTCGTTCGGTGTTTTGATTTGCCAAAACTATACAGTGTGAAAGGAGCCATATTGTTTATTTGTTTGTGTAGGGTGATTTTTAAGACATGTGATTCTACATACTTTATAAACTCTGCATTATGGTGGGTTTCTAGTTTTCATCCGCCATCTTATATCCGCCATATTTAATCGAACTTAATCTATTTAAATAGAGAGGTATACATTTAACACATGAATTCGATATAAAATTTCTTTAATGTCAAACGACCTCTTTTGAGCGTTGATCCTGATGATGACATAAGTTCTGAAACATGTAAATAATTGTATTGCATAACATAGTATGGAAAAAACCTAAAACTTGTAAGCTGATCTCCTTACGGATAAATTGAATATCTATATTCCATTGATTATATTCGCTATACTCACTCTGTGCTAACGCCATTGGCTACTATTACTTTGGTCAACGAGCACGAACCAATCCCATAAGTTGTAAAAAAAAGGCTTCAACGACGAGTCTGTTCTATTTGTAGTCCAACAAAACACTTCTAAACAGTTCCTTCTCTGGGGGACACATCTGCTGCTATCAAGGTGTCAGCACGTAAATAGTCGCCAGTAACCAGGGATACAATTGTTTTGTCTACGTATTGTTGCCAAATTTACCGTCGCCGGTGTTGTCAAATCGCACGGTAAGACAAAAGACAATGTTAACTTGAAGGGAGTGTATTAGTAAAGAAATTGTATTCAATAAGGGAAACTATTGTAAACGGTTTAAACTATGTAAATAAATTTGCTGAGAGCGTTAGCCTATATAACATCGAATCGATAACGTCAACAGTTGTTACATTCGATAACAAATTAAACTGGAAAAAATAAAAATATAGAAAAAGAAAAAAAAATTACATCTAAATCCAAATACTTAAGATACCTACAAAATTAATGCCAGGAAAGGAAAGGAACGAAATAATGCAGCCTTAAAGGTTCTGCGTGTTTTCAGGCTGCATAATTCGCAAATTTTAAGTAAAAGAAAAAAATAATATCAATAAATTAAATAGGAACAATACCTGCTTTTTTGTCTTATCCAATCCTAAAATCATTTTGTGACTACCTCGGTTTCGGGTAACAAAGTATTTGATCACAGAAATAAATACAAATAATTCCCTTCATGAGGTCGTCAAAAACATTAAAACCAATAGACAAAACAAAAATCACAAAAAAAAACGTCACGAAACATATTAAAATAATTTTTCAAAAAACACATTAACAACATAGATTAGGCATAATCACGCTAACCGGTCACGGTAAAACGTTTAATACGACGTTTAATTTTTTTGGCTAACGAACTCATCTGAGCGATTTGCACAACGTACGTGTGTACCAAATTTGGATCAAATCGGACTAAAAATGCTGCCGCTAGAGTGCGAACACTTTTTATAATGACACCCCGAAACGAGTTCTGGGGACCATGATTGGTGCTCATTTATTACTCCCCGCCTTAGGTCTTACCATAAGGGTCACTGCATAACTCATTTTTCCTATGGAAATTCGCTAATAAAAAGAGAAATGGTTTTTTCTGTGATAATTAAGGACTAGCATGTATAACATACATATATGCTAGTTAAATTTACATTTACGTAAAGTACATACACTCACATACCATCATATATCCATACACACTATCCATCATACCCATCCTGCGTTCATAGTCGTCTTCACTAAGATCTTGTATAAGATGGACTTTAAAAGATTTGAATTGATTAACTTTAAGAACTTTTCTTACCGAAGATTGGCTGGTGTCGTGCTCCAAAGCAGCTCTTCTCGTAGATAAGTGGGGATTTTCAACAAAGGGCTGCATAACATCTAATGATTTCTCTTCATCAGTTGAAGGAGCCCTTCCTGGCTTGGGTCTGCATTTTACAGAATGTGCCGCATTAAACCGTTGAATAATTTTTGCCACCGTAAACTTCGTTATGGGATTGATTCGGTTCGGAAACTCCTCATTGAATAAGTCTGCTACTTCACTGTATGATCTCTTACGGTCCCCATAACCTCTCATAATTAAGACAGTAATTTTTTCAAACTCAAAAACTTCCATAATAGAAATAAAATAACTAACACTATTCGCCAGAAGAGAAAGTCCTAAGTTGGTTGTTGGAACTGGTAAGATAAGAACACGGGAAATTCCAAAGCATGTTGATTTAATGTAACTAACAACAGAACAAGGAAATAAATTCCTTTACTATTGTAAATAGTATTTTACTCTGTTAAATTAACCTTTTCATTCTTTCAATGATGTTTGCATTAGTTAAGGAGTTGAAAACTTATTTTTTTAATAACTTTGGAAAGTAACTTTCTCGTATTTTGGCTGTAGTTTTTGATAAGGGGAACATAAAAACCTCTAGTTTGCGCTATTTGATTTCTTTTTTTATGTCCTTCAAAATGAGGGGTCACACGATGGGGGTTTGTATTTGAAAATTTTAAGTTGCCCCCTTTACCCCCCTTTTAGAATGAGAGGCGAAATGTTTAATCACCTAAAAAAGTAAAAGAAATGTTATAATAGGTATGGTCAAGGACTCACATTGATATCTCAGGCCGTTTAAATTATATCCAAGTGTGCCAGGACATAAAACTCACCCGTATATACATATCCAGCTACAATATTAACATAATAAAAAGAAACAGAATTTAAAACAGTAAAGTTCTACAAAATAAAACTTCCTTTATTAAGAGAGATCAAACATTTTTATCTTTGTCCTGTATATTTAGTATTTTTTACATTATGTTTTGGCAGTGGTTATTATTATTAAGCTTTTAGTGTGTTTATTTAAATTATGTTTGTATTGTTGTAACTGTTGTATTTCCATTGTTGTATTTGTATTGGCGGTTTAGTGTAACGTAGAACCCAATAGTTCTTTCTTTGCCTAAAAGAATAGATACTTTTTTTTTAAATAAAAGTATATTGTTTGCTTATTTTTAAACTTTAATATTCCTTTAACATCATTAAAATTATGGTTTTATGTTAAAATATAATAAACGGTACCAGGAATTGGCACATACTTTTTAACAAACATATTTAAATTATTAAACAGATCACTGTGACTTGTAGGGTGGGGTAGGAGAGGTGATTTTTTATTAAAGTTGGAGATTAACTAATAAATATTATTTCTATTATCTAGAGACAAAAAAAACTATTCGATCGATTTCGAATGAATTTGCACCAAACACGTCAATTAGGCCTTTATAGATGCACGAAAAAGGTTTTGAATAATTTGGAAAAACAACCCCCTTTATGGCCAGAAACCCCCAAAAATAAGTTATTATTATTAGCTAAACGAGAATTTTTAGAAAGATGCTGTTTTCTGCATATGGTAGGGTACATTAAAGGTAGAAATAAGCCAAATTGTATCAAAATCGTTAGAGCCGTTTTTTTATAAATAAATAATAACTGATTTTTTGGGGGTTTTTTGCCAAAAAGGGGGTTGTTTTTCAAAATTTTTCAAAACCGTTTTTCGTGCATATACACAGGCCTACTTGACATGTCTGGTGTAAATTTGTTTGAAATCGATCGAATAGTTGTCGCTCTAGCTTTGTATACATACAGACATACAGACAGACATTTTGTACAAACCACTTTTTTGGACTCAGGGGGTCCCAAAACGGATATTTCCACATAAATCTCAACATCGATTGTTTTTGCGATCACTATACTTTCTCTATACTATAGTACAGTGAGAAAGTAAAATTAGTAGCAGAAGATTTCAAAGCCGTGTATAGTACAGTACTTAACAGCTGTAGACTATTCACTAATACAACTTCCAGTATACTTGCCTTGCATATCTCCCGCACTGCAATACAATCTCCACCACGCCTTGTGACGTCACTCTAGGGTAGTTACACCTGCGGAAGGAACTGAAGTACGCGTCCACTTTACCCAACAAGCGTCCCTGTCAACAAAACAAACCGGTTTACAAATTATATAAATGCAAATGTTTTTGTTTTATGTTTAGATAGTTTACATACGGGGGAAGTTTATTATTTGGAAAAGTGTTTATGAGTTTGTGCATACTCACCGACCAAAGTTTATCTAGCAGTGTAAAATAAACAAAAACTATTAAGTAAACAAACACTGTGAAATAAAAATTTATAAAATACGAAATGTTAAACAAAAAGTTATGACATAAACTGGAAAACTGTACTAATGTTTTGACAACTGTCAATATTACCTCTTGGATCTTTATACAGGGTGTCCCACGAAAAAACGGAGAAACTCTCAGGACTTGTTCTTCAGGTGAAAATAACAAAAAAAGTTCATATAAACATAGGACCGAAAACTCTTCGTGTCAAAGATATCCGCCATTTTGTTTTATGCAAAATAATTTATATCTAGAGAACGGTTTGACTGATTAAGTTCAAACTTGGCATGAAGCTTAATCTAACCATCATATATCTCGAGACAAATAATCGATACTGTCGAATCTTGCGTTTAAAAATGGCGGCTGTTTGAAAATTTCAAACCTAAATAACTCAAAAACCGTACATTTTAACGAAAAATGTCAAGATACCTTTTTTGTAGCCCTTTTGATTCCCTATCGGGTGCTGTAACTGTCAAAACAATCGGATGAAGGATAATAGCTAAGTTAAAGGTAATGACAGCAAATGTACGTACAATATTGCTGTGTTTACTGTGTTGGCATACAAGTATGCCGGGTTGAACAAACCAATTATTACACATAACTTAACTATTATCCTTCATCCGATTGTTTTGACAGTTACCCGATAGGGAATCAAAAGGGCTACAAAAAATATATCTTGACATTTTTCATTAAAATGTATGGTTTTTGAGTTATTTAGGTTTGAAATTTTCAAACAGCGGCCATTTTGAAAGAATAGATTCGATAGTATCGATTATTTTTCTTGAGATATGTCATTGTTAGGTTAAGCTTCATGCCAAGTTTGAATTCAATCAGTCAAACCGTTCTCTAGATATGAATTATTTTGCACAAAAAACAAAATGGCGGACATCTGGGAAACGAAGAGTTTTCGGTCCAATGTTTATATGAACTTTTTTTGTTATTTTCACCTGAAGAACAAGTCCTGAGAGTTTCTCTGTTTCTTCGTGGGACACGCTGTATATATATAAGGTTATGAAAAGTTTTTATATTAGGAGTGGGCGGTTTTCTGATCTGCATTACAGGAATGATTACTTGTTTAGGCATGGTAACATAGTTTTCGTACCCAGACCAAAATTAACAATATATTCAACATTTTACTCTGTAGTTGCCCCTAGAATATATAATAAACTTCCAGAAAATATTAGAGCATGCACACACTTAAACAAAATTTGACTCTTTTAAAAAGCTGGCTTTTTGGCATGGATTGTGTTTAAGGTCTGTTGGAGGTTTTGGTATAAATAGCCAAATAGGAGTACATTATTATTCTAATTTTATTTGGATGCGTGGGAAATGAGTGTAAAAGATGTGTTAGGGGTATGGAAGTGTTTTCTTATTTTAAATATTTGTGTATAGTGTTGTGTCACTTTTTTAAATGTTATAAACTTGTAGCTGCGAATGTGTATATGTAGGTATGAAAGAGAGTGTGTATGGTTTATTTTGGTATGTGAGTGTGTGTTACGTATGTGTAATTTTAACTAAGTTATATTTATGTTATGAATGCAGATCTTTTAGCCTAATTAATTAATTATCACAGAACAAATTATTCTTGTCTTTTTAATTTATATTTGTAATCAATTTTAAATTTTATTTTATTTATTAAGAATTATCTACTCCCGATGTCATCTTAAACTCTGTTTTTTTCTTTTCTTTTTATTTTAATTGAGAGATATGCAGCCTCAAAACGGGCAGACCCATGGAGGATGCATTATTCATTCCTTTATTCTCTTTTTTTCTGTTGTTGTGTATATTAAGTTTTTTTTATTGTTGTAGGATTTAGAAGTAATATTGTTTTGGTTTTTTTCTCTTTTGTGTATTTTATAGTATTTAATGTATTTCTTCTGAAGTTTTTTCTGTTGTTGTGTATATTAAGTTTTTTATTGTTCTAGTATTTAGAAGTAATATTGTTTTGTTTTTTTTTCTCTTTTGTGTATTTCATAGTATTTAATGTATTATTGTTTCTTTCTTATTGTAATAAAAGGAAAGAGAAAAAAATTCATAAACCAAAATAATGAGCCCCGCCCCCTTTAGTCTGTGGACAAAACTGTACATACAACATGTATATCTTTAGGAATTAATTGTGCAGTATATGAATCAAGAGAGAGAGAGAGAGAAGGTGGGAACTAGCACATAGATAAAGAGAGAAAGAGATACACCCTATTTAAAACGAGACTAAGCACACTGAGGTCGTAATTAATGCAATTTGCCAAACCAGCATTTCCTCTTCCAATTTGAATATTTTTTCAGTTAGTCCAATTACACAAAATGGCGTTTTCAAATCATAAAGGGCGTTAACATTTAACTGTTATCGCTTTCATTTAAATAGGTTTTATATTCACTTTTATTGACAAGGTTTGTTTCAATACATTTTCGATGAAGTTAGAATTTACTATCAGTTTGAACTATGTGTTTATAACATGCGACAGAGATTGCAAATAACGTTTGATAAATATACAAGATAACTTCCAAGCAAAAGTTAAATATTATAAATTCTAGAAATAGGTGTAACAGTGAAAACTCTTATCCTTTTGTGTAAACAGGGTAGTTTTTTTAAAAACTTGCCACCTCTATTATTATTTAAAAGACGGAAAGAGATTTTCAAAATCTAATCTAGGGACAGTAAGGGGAGACCTTAGAAACCCTATTAGTCGTCAAAATCTTAAACTCCTTTCCCCTTCTACAACCAATACACTACTTCAAAAATTTATAATCGACACACATGGCTTGAGTACATCAAATTGCAGCGCTTTAAAAACCGTAAATTTCTGTGGTAAGACAATAATAGTCGGTTAACGCGTTAGTTCTCTACGCTCAACAAATTTATTTTGTAAGTTATTTTTATAATTTTAAACTGTTTAAAAGTAGGAAAGATATATCAAAAATCTTATCTCATGACATTCATCTGTAATAAGAATCTTATATAGCTTATTTTCAAATCCCACCCACCCCATCCCACTCCTATCACCTAAGAACTAAGATATTTTCATTCAGCCCGACTTCCATAGTGCGATAGCCTATTTTTTTTAAATATTCTATACAAAATTAAGAAAATATAAAAAATTATAGGGGGCTTTGCCCCCTGCTCACTCCGCTAGCAAACCCCCAACGTTGGGTTTCTCAATCTCCGGGGGCCCGTTCAAGTTTATTTTTTCGACTTGAATTCGACTTCATAATGGACTTCATGAATTTGTGGGCCTGGAAGCTGTGCAATACGTCTCCGCTACGCAATACACGGCGCCTGGAAGTTATACAATGGTCACCGCTACGCAATACACGTGTTTAATCTATTCTTTCTTATTACTTTATAATTATGAGAAGAAGGAGAAGAAAAACTTTTGTGTATAATAGAGATAATATTTTAGAGCTAATTGAATGAATAAATTAAGCTATTTTGTTTTATTAGCACAGAAGTTCATGGTTTAATTTGATGTAGCATAAGCTATATGTATCCATTACAAAATTTTGAAGTGGGGCGTTAAGAGGGGGAGGATGTTTGGGATTTTGTAAATCAGTTTTCTAACGTCCCCCCTGACGTTTCCCTGTCTTTTAAATAATATGCAATTATAAATAAACGGTACCAGATAACTGCCACATACTTTCTCAAAGTTGAAACTTTAAATCTTCCCAAGAGTAGCATAGGAGGTGGTTATTTAGAATTGCAAAAGTAGGACATACCATGGAAAATATTAGATGCATGTAACACACATCCATTTTAAGTTTCATATTAGTTTCATTCAAAATATTAACTAATACATGTTATTATTATTATTATTAAAACAATTCGATCGATTTCGAACAAATTTGCACCAAACATGTCAATTAGGCCTGTATAGATGCACGAAAAAAGGTTTTGAAAATCTTTGAAAAACAACCCCCTTTTTGGCCAAAAACCCCCAAAAATCTGTTATTATTATTGTTATGACCTAAACGAGAATTTTTAGAAAGTTGCGGTTTTTTTATACAGTAGGGTACATTAAGGGCTACAAATAAGCTAAATTTTATCAAAATTGTTTAAAGTCGTTTTTGAGAAATTTAGATTTTTCTCATTTTTTGGCCATTTTTAGGGAGTAAAACCCCTTAAAAATCAAATATTTGGAAAAATGAAAATATCCCTGGAGATATTCCAGTACTACACCTACATACCAAATGTCATCAAAATCGGATCGTTGGTATGGTCTCCAGCTCTGTACACATCCTTACAGACACACAGACACACGGACACACGGACAGACGCCACCAAAAAACACCTTTTTGGGTTCAAGGAACACCAAAACAAATAATTCCACTAAAAATATTTTTGGGTTCAGGGAGCACCAACACAGATAATTCCACAAAAAAATTTTGTTTGGGTTTCAAGGAGCACCAAAACAGATAATTCCACTAAAAATTCAAATTCGAAAATTTGTACGAAAACAATACTTTCTCCATATACTACGTACAGGGGAGAGAAAGTAAAAAAACTTTCAAAATAAAATTTTTCAGCGTAGCTAACGAATGCGTAAGTAAATGTTTTCTTACCTCAGAAATTAATTGTTTTTAAAGGGTTTTAATTTGATGTTCGAGAAGCCGTTTTTACCGTTACAAACTTTAGAGAAAGGTTGTTAAGAGGGGGAGGGAATTTTGTAATTAGGGTTTCAAAGTCTCGCAATTGAATAACTGTTCAGATTTTGGACAACTCTTCGATTTTTAAACAGTTCTATCTAAACAAATAAATATTTGAGATTGTTCTGCACATTTTTTTTACACGATCTACAGGGTGAGTTTCTACTGACACCATTAACTTCGCCAGTGTGTTCTACTCACTAAATGGAATAAAAAAGTTCATATGGACCCATGTCCGATTCTCAACCGTTTGGCTGTAGTCGCGTATTTTGTGTTTTTTCAAAATCATGCTATTTTGCCTCACTATTTGTTTGATAAAAATAAAACTAATCAACGTACCGAATTGCAATTAAAACCATTAGAACAAGAATTAAATTTGCTATAAAACCAAGGTTTTTTGTAATGATTTGTCAAT
>JAGFPH010007581.1:0-12205 GCA_018207615.1 Philaenus spumarius | reverse complement strand
GTTTGATCACCAAAGCGTGTAAAAGGAGCTTAACCAATCTTCCCTTTAAACGGGGACTTTCGTTTCACCGCAGACAAAACATTTCAATAATACAAGGCTTCCGTTGTATACTCGCAGTAACTTTGCGGTTATAACTTGGGCGTAACTTTGTGCAAAGTTTTAACAGAACCTAAACAAGTCCTGATTATATCCCACTTTAGCGGCTCAATGCAGTCGGGTCTACTAAAGCTCGGTTTTGTTTCCAAAGTTTCTATCCTGAGCTTATTGTCTACTTTATCTGGTGATTGTTCGCAAAGTTTTACCGGTACTTGTGTTGCTAAACTTGATTTCGTTTGAAAATGTATTTTTAGTTGTGTTTATCGTGACAAGTTTAGTTTTGGGGAAGTTTATAGTTGTAAATAGATGCTATGCTATAAAATTAAATAGTAGTTCTGTGAACAGTAGACCTCGCTCGTTGAAATAACAGACGTAGTTTTAAAGGACTACAACTCAGTAAATGCGACGCAACGCCAATAGGGCACCTTACCTCGGATCTCCCTCCACAACTCACAGTCACAGAGGCCACACTGACGTAGCGCAGGAAAGAGCAAGACAGCAGGTTGTGCTCTCTGTCCCTCCCTCTCCATAAAATTATAAGGTTTTATGAAGATATTTAAAGAATAAACGTATAAAAACATGGTTCAAATACAAAAACTTGGTCGATTTTTAACAAATTTGAAGTTTGCTGCCATTTTGTGAGCTTACCGTTAAAGATACGGAAAAAAATCAAGAAAACAATTTTGCAGAACATCAAATTTCCTACGCGCAAAATGTTACTAGTTTTTCAATTCGAACTGGCTTTGAAAAAAGCTTACACAGAGAAATGGTGGGGCTGCCATTTTTATTTTATTTAAGGGGTTAAAAATTAAAAATGGAAAAATACGTATACATACAGAGCTCGGCTTAGGAATAAGGAACATTCATGCAAAAAATCATGACAATCGGTCAAGGCGTTTGGCCGTAATCGAGGCAGACAGACAGATAGATACACAGACGAAATTAAAACGGTCGAGCTAATATTGTCCTTGACTTGTAAGAAGTTATTCTTGATAGACTGAAACTTAGTCACACAATCCCAACGAATACTTTTATTACTCAAACGAATTTCATCCACAATCTCGTCATCTTCAATGATGTACGGTCTACTATAATCCTGCAGCTCAGTTAGTAGCTCACTGAAGATGACACCATCGTCGTGGAAACGCGTGAGTAATAAAACTGTTATGGGATTTTTTTTGTTTAACACGTCCACTGCTAAGGACGTACATGTGAGCTTGACACTGAACACTATGAGAAGCGGCCGACGCACAGTGCATTGCGTATTGGGGGTATTTTTAGTACACAGTGCATTGCGTGCTTCGCATGTCAACCCGCATGTTGGGTTTTCAATACTCAATGCATTGCGTGATTCGAACGCCAACTCGCCTGTTGGGAGTATTTTCAATACTCAATGCATTGAGTGCTTCGCTCGCCAACCTCTGTATTGGGAGAATTTTCAATACACAATGCATTGTACGCTTCGCACGCCAACCTCTATATTGGCAATACACAGAGCATTGCGAGCTTCACACGCTATCCCGCATATAGGGAGTATGTTCAATAACCTTTATATTTTTGCATTTAAAAAAATTACCGTTAGTAAATAAAATAATAAATTCTGACGGACGATCTGGATGCTTGCCTTTCAGCTGTGAAAATATCGTAAACATTTCAGTAAAATGTTCAAACCAATCACTATTTCCACATGTAACTACTTTGTTAATGGAGAAATGTAGGTTTCCTACTATAAAATCTACTTTTTGTTTAAAAATAGTCATAACCCAAGTTGTACTAAACAGATTTCAGTAAAACGTTTTATCCAACTAGCATTTATATATGTATAATTATGTAACTAATTTTGTTATACCTATACTAATATTATAAAGAGGTAAAATTTGTTTGTTTGTATGTAGGGGGTAATCGCTGGAACTAATTAACCGATCGAAAAAATAGTTTTACTAATAGAAAGCAACACTATCTCTTAGTAACATAGCCTATAATTCATTTTGATAAAAACATTTTTTATTTATATATTTGTAAATTTAGTCGGAAAAAATCTTAGGTTATGCCTAGACTGATGAACCAACATCTGTATTTACATTTATTACCATAGCAACCAATTGAATAAAATAACAGATAAAACAGTTTGCTCTAATATATCCATTAACAACTGATTTCAAACTTGGAATCAATTATTTGTATTTCTAACTTTTAGGTTAGGTGGTTTTTTAAAATTGTAGACCTGAGAATTGGTGGTTCTTTTAACCTTTATTATAACTGCTGTTATAAAATGTACGAAATAATTTGATTTGAACATTTAACATTATTTAACATCTTAGCTTTGGGGTTTATTATTAATCCTACACCTTTATTATAAAGAAAACATAACATCATTATGTGTATAGAAGGTTCCAACGGAGAGTACTTGAGGTTTTTTTGGCGAAAAAGGGGGTTGTTTTTCAAAATTTCCAAAACATTTTTTCGCGCATCTATACAGGCCTAATTGACATGCCCGGTGCAAATTTGTTCGAAATCAATCGAATAATTTTCTCTCTAGGTTTGTATACATACAGACATACAAACATATAGACATACAGACAGGCAATTTTTTAAAACCCCTTTTTTGAACTCAGGGGGACGGATATTTCCACAACAATCTCAACATAGATTTATTTTGCGTTCACTATACTTTCTCTATACTATGGTATAGTGAGGAAGTAAAATTAATCCGTTCAATTCCAAAGTAATTTATGAAGATGGCGACATAGTTTTGCCGAAACCGGTTATCTGAGACTCGTAGTAAGTATTGTCGGACAAAACTAAAATAAAAGGTAATTTTGTATTAATTACATCAAACTATATTCATTGTTGATAACCTTAGAACTGCATATATATTTCATATATATTATTTATGTATTGCCGACTGTAGTCTCAATAAATAAATAATATATATATATATATACAATTATAATTTATTTAATGCATTTTGTATAAGTTAAACAATAGATAATCTACTGCAAATTATTATTTTAACTTACTCCCTGTAAACATAGAAGGATTGTCGATACGCAATAGTTACAACAATGTATTTTAAGCTTCTGGTATAAGAACAAATCTTCAACCAGACAGTCAGCACAAGGTTCATAGCTTTAAAAGACTTAACCCTGACTTCGTAGTTAGTTTATTGAAGTCTGGTTTTACGGGTTTAGAATCCCTCTTAATCCCAAGTCGAAGCATTGAAGTTATGCCTGCGCCTAATCCACTACATTTCCGTCGGGAAAAAACCTCTTGCAACATTTTAACGTCAAAAATTTGGTGATAAACGTAAGGACGGTCTTTGAGGGTGTGTTGGCGAGTGCGTACATGTGCGTGTATGATTGCGGTACGTTGAATATTAATTTTTTTAATAGTTTTTGTTATTCTAATATAATTTTTTTTATTAATTTATGTTTCCAATTAATAAAATAGACTCTTCCTGAACTGATTATTTTGTTAATTTTTTACTGTATATCTTTTATTGATTGTTTTCCTCTTTACCGTATTTCATGGCCAGCTATTTGTTTGTATTTTTAAAGTTTAAATACGTTTTTCCCACAAAAAAATTATGGTAGCTTCATTACAAGCATATCGTTGGGTAGGCTACATTAAGTAATTTTCTTTCGTTTTTTTTAGAGAGTATTTGTTTTTTCTTTGTAAATTATATATTCTTTACATTATTACGTTTTGCTTTTTGTATTTATATTAAAGTTTATTTGATTTAGTACAAGTTTAAATCATGTACTTATTACACTAGCGTTTATATTTTTATTATTATTCTTGTAAAAGTGACTAATATACGTTAGGCGTTTTTTATATTTATACAAATCAAATTTAAATACAAACATCATGTTCTCTGACCATTAAAATAGTCTGTATATTTCAAAATCAAACTATGAAATATAACCTAACCTAACATAAAATAACAACGTAACTTAACCTTACATAACCTAACTTAACCTATCTTAACCTGAAATATGGTAACCTAACCTTACATAACCTAACGGAACCTTCATTTTAATTTTTTATTTTAGATTGGAATAGATATTTATTTCATTTCCTTATATACCAGTTGTCCATAAAGACCCTATCCCCTTAACTTTGGAACAAGTATAAATAAATAAATGAGCTTCGGGGTATCACTATAAGACGAAGGGAGATGAATTTTGGTGTAACCGACCATTTCACTCCTTCCTCCAACCCTATCTAAAATGGCGGCCAGTCAAAGTTGAAAACATCTTATTAACACAGATTTTTAATTAGATACGTTACAATACCTTTCATCGGTAATAAAGCTAAAGGCTTACCTTAATTCTAAATTTAGATTAAACGCTCAAAATGACATCCATTTAATTATTTGCAAAAATAAAGCCTTGACACAAAGGAACGCCTTACATTACTTAACATCTAGATGTGCAGCATCGAATAAACGCACTGTTTCGTGTAAATTCCTCCTTGCATCCCTGTATCTAGAAACTACAAGTTTATTCGTTCCTTTTAAGCTTATTAAATAACATGCAAGAACTATTATTCCTTTCCACTGGGCCATAGTGTTTGTAACGTAATTAAAAATAAAATTGTGTTAACATAGTACTTCAAATTTGATCGGTCGCCATTTTCGATAGGGTTAAGGTAGAAACCTCTAATTTGTGCCATTCTTCTTCATTTATCAAGCCCTTTAAAATGAGTTATCACTTTGTAGGGGTTTTTATTTAAGATTTTTGAATTACCCTCTCAACCCACCCCCCCCATTTTGGGGTAATGGGAGAAATAATCGGTTACACATAAATTCATCTCCCTTTGTCACATAGAGACACCACGAAACTCATTTTTATTTATTTCTACTTGTTCCTTGTTCCAAAGTTCTGGGGGGCGTGGGACGTTTTGTACAAACTGTATATAAACTCACATACAAAATAGTAATAACTACAACATTTAGAGCATAACTAAACAATAATAAAATAAACAAAAAATAACAACCTGTAATCTATATATATAAAAGCGAAATACCGCTCACTCACTCACTCACTGACTCACTCATCACGATTTCTCAAAAACTACAGAACGGATTGAAATGAAATTTGGTAAGTAGCTTCCTCTAGGGCCATAGGTTCTCACTAAGAAAGAGTTTGAAAAAATTCGAAATTTTAGGGGGAGTTTGTGGGGATCAAAATTATTAAAAAACTATTTCTTCAAAACTACCGATCGGATTGGAATGAAATTGGGTATGTAGCTTCCTCTAGGGCCATAGGTCCTTACTAAGAAAGGGTTTGGAAA
This sequence comes from Philaenus spumarius, assembly GCA_018207615.1. Lineage (NCBI taxonomy): Eukaryota > Metazoa > Arthropoda > Insecta > Hemiptera > Aphrophoridae > Philaenus > Philaenus spumarius. The sequence continues at coordinate 6,814 of JAGFPH010007581.1, read as the reverse complement.
AATTCTAAATTTTAGGGGCGGTTTGGTTGGTCAAAGTTTTAAATCACGATTTCTTCAAAACTACTGAACGGATTGGAATGAAATTTGGTATGTAGCTTCCTCTAGGGCCATAGGTGCTCACTAAGAAAGGGTATGACAAATTTCGAAATTTTAGGAGGGGTTTGGGCGGATCAAAGTTACTAAAATCATAATTTCAGATCTTTTATTATTATGACAATAGCGCTTTTATTATTTAAGATATATACATATAAAAGCCAAATACGACTCACTGACTGAACACTTAAAAAAAATACAATTACGTTAAAAAGACTGAAAATACCAACCACCACGGGCAACGCCGTACGAGTCAGCTAGTATAAAATAAAATTTAACTTAAAAAAAATAACACAGAATAGGAAATTTTGGCACCTCTAGGGCAAGCCTGTAGTTTACATAACCTAACGTAACCTATCCACTCCTGAAACCCATTCGACACTAATAATATGGCCTTATTATTCTAAGTATAGGGTATACATTTGCCCACAATGACTTAATTGGTCTTTGCGTAAGTAGGTCAAAACGTATTAAAATTAAGTGTAGAATATTGAAACGGTATTAGTATTGACGAAATTTAGCGAAGAAATAAAGCAAACCCTCGGAAAAGGTTGCACGCGGAGAACGTAAATTTCTTTATTTTTGTTCCACTTACATTCCCCGACATTGATGCGAACGGAAATATATTACTTGTCTGATCGAAGTTGAAGTTTTCACGATGAATAAATACGACCCAAGTGGATTCACTTTACTCAAACATAACTAGTCCGTCTTTATTTGTTTTGATATCAGTCGTGGTCGTAAAAGCAATCTCAATAAAATCAAAATTTCCGTTTAACTTTAACATAAAAATAAATAGTATTTGGTAAATAAAAGGCCTTACTAATATATAAATAACTAGGGGAAACCCCTGCGTGCTCCGCACGCTAACCGCTTTGGATCCTTCTATACACATAATCATGTTATGTTTTCTTTATAATAAAGGTGTAGGATAAATAATAACTCCAAAGCTAAGATGGTAAGTAATGTTAAATGTTCAAATCAAATTTTATTTCGTATATTTTATAACAGCAGTTATAATAAAGGTTAAAAGAACCAACAAGGCTCAGGTATACAAATTAATAAAAACCTAACCTAAAAGTTAGATTACAAATAATTGCTTAAAAGTTTGAAACCAGCTGTCAATGGAAACATTGGAGCAAACAGCTGTTTTATCTGTTATTTTATTCAATTATTTGCTATAGTATTTAATGCAAATACATGTGTTAGTTCATCAGTCTGGTCCTAACCTAAGATTTTTTCCTAATAAACTTACAAATATTGAAATAAAAAAATGTTTTTATCAAAATAAATGTTACTCAGGGATAGTGTAGCTTTTTACTTTCTCCACCCTCTGCGTGGTATATGGAGAAAGTATTGTTTTGTCCAAATTTTCTAATTTTAATTTTTAGTGGAATTATCTATTTTCTGCTCCCTGAACCCCCAAAAAATGTTTAGTGGAATTATCTGTGTTGGTGCTCCCTGAACCTAAAAATATTTTTAGTGGAATTATTTGTTTTGGTGCTCCCTGAACCCAAAAAAGTGTTTTTGCTGATGTCTGTCCGTGTGTCTGTGTGTCTGTAAGGATGTGTACAGAGCTGGAGACCATATTAACTCATGAAATTTGGCATGTAGGTGTAGTTCTGGAATATCTCCAGGCTCGTTAAAATTTTCATTGTTTCAAATTTTGGATTTTTAAGGGGTTTTAACCCACAAAAATTGCCAAAAAGCGAGAAAAATCCAAATTTTTAAAAAACAGCTCTAACGATTTTGATAAAATTTGGCTTATTTGTAGCCTTTAATGTACCCTACCATATGAAAAAAATAGCATCTATCTAAAAATTCTCGTTTAAGTAATAATAATAACTGATTTTTGGGGGTTTTTGGCCAAAAAGGGGGTTGTTTTTCAAAATTTTTCATAACCTTAATAATAAGGCTTAATTGACATGATTGGTGCAAATTTGTTCAAAATCGATCGAATAGTTTAAGTAATAATAATAGAATAACATAATATGGATGTGTTTTACATGCATTTAATATTTTCCATGGTAACATTTTCTTATTTTTGCAATTCTAAATAACCACCTTATATGCTACTCTTGGGAAGGTATAAAGTTTCAATGTGGCAGTTATCTGGTACCATTTATTATAAGTAAAACTATTTTTCCAATCGGTTCAGCAGTTCCAGAGATTATGACCTACAAACAAACAATGTTTTACCATTTATAATATTAGTATAGATAATTCCAAAAATGCCACTTAACAGATTTGTTAGGTTAGATTAAATTTGTGTAGTACCCAGACTCTTTGTTCTACAATCATACAGTAATCGCAATGTAATCAAATTGTTAGGCCTATCGCGATGAAATCGATAAAGTTCACCGACACGATAAACTCTCTCGATAAATCAATTTCTTTTATATAAAAACCAAAATTGTAATAAAAGTTGCAGAAATTAGCTTCAGATAATAATCAGAGAAAACGTTGTTAAGTTTGTTAAAGTTGGCTTCCCTGCAGGGTTATTTACGAATCATGAACACTTCCGGAAGTTTGGCTTCCAGTCCCGATAATCCTATAAAGACCAGGCGACAGAGAAGTTATTCTTCAACTTATCCACTTAAGTTCTACAAAATGGGGTTTTTATGGAGGGGTTGGTATTATTGGAATTAAGGAAAGATTTAGTGCCAACCACCGGAGTGGGAGATATTGTTTGGTTTGAGGAAACTAACATTGTTATTGGTAGAAAAAAATATTTTGCAATGTTGGTTAGATTTGACTAAATACTTTTAATGGTTCAAGCACTTAGTACGTTTAGTTTTTTCGTCAAATCTTACATTAAAATCATGTAGCACACGACTACCTTCGCATTAAAAAACATTTTTTGCTTAAGACCCATACGGGAGAAGTGTAAATTTATATGGCGATATTCTGATGATTTTAAAATATATTATTTTATTGGTTGCTACGGTAACGAATGTAAATACATTCAAAAAACATGTGTTTGTTCATCAGTATAGGCCTAACCTAAAATTATTTTCTGTGTTTAATTTTAATTTTATGTATTTGTGAATTATTATTATATAAACATATTAGCTTTTTGCAATTCTTCATCATTTAAACTTTAAAAATATGCTATATACACATGTGTAATATATATAGTAGAGCGTTTCAGAAAATTAGAGACTGAATAGAGCGTTTAACAAAAGAGCGTTTCAGAAAATGCGTGACAGTAAAATACGATTCACCCTCTAGCAAATACATAGCGCCAAGGTGGGTCTATAGAAGTTTACACATAAAAAAAAAAAATAAGTTCATTGTAAGATGGCGGATCCAAGATGACGGATAAAAATTTCAAACTTTCCCAAAAAGTGGTCCTTTTATGGCCGCGTGAATAACTGCATTTATTTCTATATCATAATACTCATACCGTTTGAGATAGTTAGCCGTTTCTAGACTTTTCAAACACCCCGAATAAAAAACATTTAACTCACACTAATGGGAAATAAGTAGTTGATATCTCTACGTATAAATATGTATGTTTGTTTCTTTGTCCTATATAGACTGAAAAACTATTCAATCGATTCACTAAAAATTTCACAGTTTATTCATATTATTTCCGGGTCTGTTTAGAAGTTACAATTACAGTAAATGGGGTTGCTACCCCTATGCAATACATATAAATTGAACTAACTTCCTACAAGCTATGAAGCTAAAATTATTTAATATTATTCTTAAGTGATATAAAAAACTGTTTGCAGTTCGATTACTTAAGTCAAAGTAATGACAGGGATACCCCCCCCCCATGGGGGGGGGGGTGACCCTTTAAATTTAATTATAATTTATATACTTACTTTTTCTATATATATGCTCAAAATCTATTTAACAAATTTTACTAAACATTTTACAATTTACACATATTAGTACCAGGACTGTTTAGAAAATATGGTCACTACAATCAAAGAGGTTAAAATTTGGTAGCTACCCACATACAATAACAATAAATTGTATTCACTTTCTACAAGATATAGAGCTAACAATTTACAATTCGATTACTTAAGTCAAAGTAATGGCATGGAATAACTACTCTTAATAATAATATCAAAATAATTAGATTAATATTAAACGGTCATTGGAATAAACGCGCTCTTCCACTTGCCCTGATCATAAGAATCTTGTTTTAACCACAAGATTGTTTTAAGTCCATTCAAAATTAATTTGTCAATCCACTCAATTTAGATTAAGGGTCGGCTCTAGCTGTCGGCCATGTTGGCTGACACTCCATAAGACAAATGTTAAATTAAAATCCAAATTTTTCCTTTATTTTTGATCGGATAATTATGAACGATATGTCATTTTAAAGCTATGGTCAATATGCATGCAAATGGCTTTTTCAAAACTAAGAAAAACATTTTGTTTAATATTTATTAACAATTTAAAACAATGATTTTTAATATTTTTTTATGTTGTCACTGTAAATTATATCGAAAAACTACCAAGCCATTCGCACGAAGAATTTTGTCCTCAAGAGTTTGGTGTTTTTTAAAAACGCTATTTGAACAATTGCGGGTTTTAAATGGATTTAGGCTGAGCAATGTCCGTGTAGCCTACCGCCGCTATAGGGTGATTTTAAATATTTTTTACGTTGTAACTATTAATTATAGCGAAAAATTACCAAGCCATTCGGATGAAGAATTTTGTCCCCAAGAGTTTGGTATTTTGTAAAAAACGCTATTTGAACAATCACGGGTTTTAAATGGATTTAGGATGAGCAATGTCCGCGTAACCTACCGCCGCTACGCTGGAGTCGCAGGTTGCTTTCTCTTTTACTAGAGCCGACCCTTATATGAAATTGTGTCTGTTAATTTTACCTAAGCATACTATATTAGCACAATTTTAGAACGACAACAACCACAACGTTAGAGGTTTTGAGTCCTTAACAATAAGAAATTTACTGTAGTATTCAGGTTCATTTTGTACTTTAATTTTTCACAGTGTAAATAATTTGCTGCATGTAACAATTCACCCGTGCTGCTTGCATATCAAACTTTATGATCTCTGTGATCCTCATGATCTTTATAGACTCATTAATTCTATGAAGACACTCTTCATGATCTTGCAAAATTCATTAAGACTGTCAAGAGTATCTTAAAAAATCTTTTATGATGTTTATTGGACATGAAAACACTGACTTTCATATTTATACGTTCTGATTTCTGAGCCATCATTAATTTTCCATGACGTCAATCATAAAACTTTAATTATTGTAGGTCGGTTAATGAATAAATATTTACGAAATAATTTTTAATAAACGTTTATTTGAATTATTTCTATTATTTTGAATCATATCCTTGAATTATTTTTATGCATTACCGAATCATCCTGGTGATTAAGATTATTTAAACATTTTTGTACTTCTAGCCTCCAGGATTGTATAATAACATTACAAATTTGTATTACCTTATATGGTCCGTCACGATCCACATCTAACCATCCTCACACCCATAAGCTTGCAGATTACCACAGTTTTATAAACCATTTACTGAACATTCCACTAACTACGGAAAATTTCAACAAGGAACTTGGCATAGTTAAACAGATTGCTGTCTCTAATGGTTACCACCCGAAAACAATAGACAAACTACTTCATAAACACATGCATCCGAAAATTAAAACTCCCAAAAACAAAATTAAATATGTCCCCATCGAATATGGCAATAAACTTGAATACATTCTGAAAAAGGAATTAGCAAAACTCGAGATTATGCCGGGTTACAGAACTTCTACCAATTTAAAAAAAAAGCTCTGAAGCGGGAACAAATTGACAACTACGAGTTTGAAAACTCAGGTGTATACAAAATAACCTGTTCCAACTGTCATAAATTTTATATTAGACAAACAGGACGAACATTCGCAAGAAGGCTCAAAGAACACCTTCCTAAACGTAAACTTGCAGAACAAAGGTCAAAATTAGGAAAACATTTAATAGGTGAGAAACACTCTTATAATAACATCAATAGTAACTTAAATATAATACATAAAAGTAAAAAAAGGCAACCTCCTTAATACACTCGAACAGCTAGGATTATATAGGCCACAAAATCACAAGACCATCTTTTAAATGATAAAATACACCATAGTTCAAGTGCCATATTCAACACAATTATATCAATGTAAACACAGGTGGATCATGTTCACTTATTGAACAAAAACATTACGAGTAGAGACCACCGTCTTTAGCAGTGTGAACTTCCACAGTGAACCAAGCATGGTGACCACCTTTTCCGTGTCAATGTTAGATACTTCTATAGTGTTTCTGTTTAAGGGTCGGCTCTAGTAAAACAGAAAGCAACCTGCGACTCCCTATAGAGGAAGTAGGTTACGCGGACATTGCTCATCTTAAATCCATTTAATACCCACACTTATTCAAATAGCGTTTTTTTTTAAAATACCAAACTCTTGGGGACAAAATTCTTCATCGGAATGGCTTGGTAATTTTTCGCTATAGTTAATAGTTACAACGTAAACAAATATTTAAAATCACCCTATAGCGGTGGTACGTTACGCGGACATTGCTCATCTTAAATCCATTTAATACCCGCAATTATTTAAATAGCGTTCTTTAAAAAATACCAAACTCTTGGGAACAAAATTCTTCATCCGACTGGCTTGGTAATTTTTCGCTATAATTAATAGTTACAACGTAAAAAAATATTTAAAATCACCCTGTAGCGGCGGTAGGTTA
>JAGFPH010007580.1:50177-64142 GCA_018207615.1 Philaenus spumarius | reverse complement strand
GTTAGTTTACGACATAGACTCCTATAAAAACATTGTCTGTCCATGTTAGTAGAAACATAGGTTTCCACGTTAAGGTTTGCGGTTTAGGTAGGGTTAACCTAATCATAGTGTATTCGTTATGTTAGTTAACAATAAATACTTCTTGGTTATTGTTTGCTGTTTAGGCAAGGTTAATTATTAACAACTTGTAGATCTCCATTAGCCACGATTTGTACTGTCCTTTAAAGAAGTAAACACTTTTATTCCCAGCTCTTTCTGCAAGTATTCCAACAAAGGCGTATTTCGCTTTAGTGTTAACGGTAAATGCGGAAACTTGGTAGTCTGCATGTGTATCCAAATTCTTCCAAGTCTTGGTAAAATATGACCCCATCCTCTCTCTTGTATCTCTAATAATTTTCTCTTTCTCCTGCATTTCTTTGTATTCCTTTTTTAAAGAAGCTGTATGTTCCATGTATTCCAACTTTCTCCGTTTTAAATCTATTTCTTCGAGTTCCAGTTTTCGTTTCTTCGTAGACAGTAGGTAAACGGTGGAGAATGGTTCTATCTCCTTTAAACAGTATGGTTGTAGCCTGCTGTTAACATTCGTCCTCTTCCTTAAAATCTGTGGAATAATATTGCTCGTTGGAACCATCCCACAGATCTCGAGGCATACATCTTTACAAATCGTAGAGAAAGCAGTACTAGAATTCGAAAAGAATGTCTCGCCACTCTTAATGTATCATTTATGCACCACACTAACATTCTCTCTATTATCGACATCTTCCACAATCTCCAAGTAATTTACAGGTAAAAAGTTAAAACTAAATGCAGAGAGTACGTAATTAGTTATTTTTCCCTCTGGTCTTGTTCGCTTGGTAAAGTAAGCTGCACTCCAGTTAACTTCCTCGTGTTAATGTTTCCCCAGTAAGCATATTGTAAAAGATTATTATAAACTACTCAGCTACTGTTCTGGAGACTGCCCGCTAATTTCGTCCACATTTTTGGGATGGCAACAGAGTAAAACGGGGCTTCCTGGAAATAAACTTTGCTGTCTTCCAAAAGCATTACACAGTAGTCCAAAGGATGGTAGCCGTCACCGTTGTAGATCGTAGCCTCCAGTCTTGTAATGCCGTGCTCCTTACCTAGTGGGGATTCAAACGTCTGTCTTAATCTGGAGTCTAGACAGTTGACAAAATCCACAATGTGGTTGCCAATTTGTTTGTTAACGCCTGGACTCGTTATCTGGCAAACGAACTTGTTGTAGATTTTTACTCTTGCACCAGTAGGAGTAATCCAGGTTAGGCGTAAACAACGTGGTTGGTTACTACGCATGCGCAGATGTGCGTGGATAATTAGTGGAAATCTATTTAAAACATAGGACTTGCATTAAAATTAATTATCAGTCTCCAGACATTCTGTGTGAGCAGATCGCTCTCTAAGCGGTGAATTTTAGTTATTCTTGTAGTACTTTTGAAGTAGTGGAAAATAAAATGTCGTCTTCTCAGTTTGTAAACCTTTCTCAGCTCTTCGGAAATAAAGCCAACAAATGAGAGATTTGGTTCGTGGTTACTTTTGGAAAATCTAGACAACAACAACTTGTTAACAGACGTAGGGAACATTAATTACACCGGTTAATGTTTGCTGTTAAGGTAAGGTTAGTTAAAACATAGTCCTAGGATTCGTTATGTTAGTTAAGAACCTAGGCCTAGGAGTCAAATTGCATAGTAACCGTTTTTAATTGCAAAGTTACCGTTGTCGAGTTACCGTTGTAAAATTGCAACCGTTGTCAAATTGAAAAGTTACCGTTGTCGAATTGCATAGCTATCGTTGTCGAATTGCACAGTTACAGTAGTCAAATTGCATAGTAACTGTTTTTAAATTGCATAGTAACTGTTTTTAAATTGCAAGTTACCGTTGTCGAGTTGCATAGTTACCGTTTTCAAATTACATAGTAACCGTTGTCTTATTGCACAGTTACAGAAGTCAAATTGCGTAGTAACTCTTTTTAAATTGCAAAGTTACCGTTGTAGAGTTGCATAGTTACCGTTTACAAATTACATAGTAACCGTTGTCAAATTGCACAGTTACAGAAGTCAAATTGCGTAGTAACTCTTTTTAAATTGCAAAGTTACCGTTGTCGAGTTGCATAGTTACCGTTTTCAAGTCGTAAACACCGTGGTTGGTTACTACGCATGCGCAGATGTGCGTGGATAATTAGTGGAAATCTATTTAAAACATAGGACTTGCATTAAAATTAATTATCAGTCTCCAGACATTCTGTGTGAGCAGATCGCTCTCTAAGCGGTGAATTTTAGTTATTCTTGTAGTACTTTTGAAGTAGTGGAAAATAAACCTTCCAGTTTGTAAACCTTCCTCAGCTCTTCGGAAGTAAAAATCGAGGATACAATGTACATACAATTTTTTCCGATCACCCAGTCGTTTTGGAACACCCTGTACATATAGGACGCTGTGATATCTCAGCAAGATGGCGAATTAGGTGGCGATGGATTGTAAATTTAACGTCGACGTTTATCATCGAGGATACAATGCACAAACACATCTTTCCGATCACCCAGTCGTTTCGGAACACCCTGTATAGGCTGCGATATATCGACAAGATGGCGAACTAGGTGACGACGGATTGTAAATTTAGCAACGTCGTTTAACATCGAGGATACAATGCTCATACAAATTTTTCCGATCACAAAGGCGTTTTGGAACACCCTGTATAGGATGCGATATATCGACAAGATGGCGAACTAGATGGCGACGGGTTGTAAATTTAACGCTGTCGATTAACATCGAGGATACAATGCACGTACACATTTTTCCGATCACCCAGTAGTTTTGGAACACCCTGTACATATAGGAGGCTGTGACAATGGCTGCGATAAGATGAGGACGGATTGTAAATTTAACGTCGTCGTTTATCATCGAGGATACAATGCACAAACACATCTTTCCGATCACCCAGTCGTTTTGGAACACCCTGTATAGGCTGCGATATATCGACAAGATGGCGAACTAGGTGACGACGGATTGTAAATTTAGCAACGTCGTTTAACATCGAGGATACAATGCACATACAAATTTTTTCTATCGCCCAGACGTTTTGGAACACCCTGTATAGGCTGTAATATACCGACAAGATGGCGAACTAGGTGGTGACTGATTGTAAATTTAACACCATCGTTTAACAATGCACATCTTTCCGATCACAAAGGCGTTTTGGAACACCCTGTATAGGCTGTAATATATCGACAAGATGGCGAACTAGGTGGCGACGGATTGTAAATTTAGCAACGTCGTTTAACAATGCACTACAAATTTTTCCGATCACCCTGTCGTTTTGGAACACCCTGTACATATAGGAGGCTGTAATATATCGATAAGATGGCGAATTAGGTGACGACAGATTATAAAAGTAGCGACGTCGTTTAACATCGAGGATACAATGTATGTACACATCTTTCCGATCACCAGGGCGTTTTGGAACACCATGTACATATAGGAGATGTCCGACAAAGATGACGACGCACAACAACGACGCTTCCCATGTCCGACAGCGAAGACGACGCACAACAACAACGCTTTCCATGTCCAACAAAGATGACGACAATTTGTCAATGATTGTCATTATTTTTTTGTAATGTTTTGGTAAATGTTGTCTTTGTAAAAGGCAATTATTCGTCCGTTTTGTCAACACTTTGCCAATGTTTGTCATTCATTTTAATGATGTTTTGACTGGAAAATTTTGTCTTTGTAAAAGTCAAATATTAGTCCGTTTTGTCTACAATTTGTCAATGTTTGTCATTATTTCTTTGTAATGTTTCGGTAAATGTTGTCTTTGTAAAAGTCAAATGTTAGTCCGTTTTGTCTACAATCGGACACAAGGTCGATGACAAATGTTAAACTTATATACTCGACTAGGTAGTTACTTCTTAACAGCGTCAGCGCAGCCTAATCGGTAGCGTCGCGGACTCGGGTAATGGTGGTCCCCGGTTCGATTCTCGGAGCCATACAAACTTTTTTCAAAGTATTAAATATTAATTATTACAAAAAAGATGACTGCCAAAAAAAACCCAAAAAAACCCAAAAAAAAAAGGAAAAAAGGTGGCGATGGCGGAAACAAAATGGCGGCGAGCCGGAAATCCCACCCCCCACGTCCACCTCCACCCCCCACGCCCACTCCACACTCACCCAAGGGTTTAGAGTCGTGCGATTGGCCCCCCTCCCCTTTTGTTCTCAGGTGCCGTATCCTCTACTATCTCAATATTTTATCATTATTAAGTGTAAAAAGAAATATCAAAAGACCTCAGCCAATAATTAACTATTATTAATTTTTGTCATAGAACTAATTATATTTTGTAATTGATACTTTTATTAATAAATCAACTGTAGTAGGCCTATGTTTTGTAAAACCTGTTTCACTACCACTGACCAGCTTATTGTAAATCCATTTTATTGTTAATGACGAAACGATTAATTTAAAATAGTGCAATACTTATTATTGAAATTTTGTTCTGTAATTTTATATAATAGATCTACCTTGTAAAACTTTTATTTTATATAAAGATCTATGTTCAATAAACGTTTTTGTAATGTCCGTAAATTTAATTTCCCTGGATAACTTTCATTGATGTATGCCCTTCATAAATAAGAAATTTGCGTTTTCTTGTATTAGGTTTGAGATTTATTAAAATAGCCTAAAATGCCGATGCAGTATTTTTAGTGTTCTTGCTGTTAGGTAATAAGAAAATATATATTTAATTAAAAAGCTCTCAACTGATAAACCAATTTTACTCCGTTGCTAACAGCTTGTACAAAAATAAAACAAATCACATCGAATGACAATAAATAATTATTGTTTGGCTAGAAAAGCTGGAGATACAATTAATACCAAACTAATGTTCGTGAAAGTAAATCTTTTTACCTGATGCCCATGAAAAAGTATAAAAGGATTACTTCTTTCCAAATTTTAATACACTTCTTGAATTTTATTTGATATTTTTTCAAGATTTAAAAATAGGTAATATAATAATTTCAATATATTTACTACTAAAAGGATAACTTGTATAATTCCCTTCAACAGAATACTTCAGTTATTAGTTGATTAAGATTAAAACCTAGAAAAGCCATTGTTAGCTAGACCAAGTAGGTTTATTGAACTAAAAAATATTTTTCTTGTTAATACCTGTTAGAAGTATTACTGCACTTAACCAATGTACAAGAGTCTAACCACAGTTATTATTACAATACTACGTATTCGAAAGAAAACAGGTCCACTCATGATATGATATAATAACAAAAAGTTATAATGTCCTTAAAGTAACATGTCGTGGTATTATGGTAACCATAAAATGTATGTTAAAAATTAATTTAATTGGAGTTTTAACCTTTTACATAAATTGTTACGTACAAAGTAATTAAATCTAAGCTGCAATAATGTTTTACTTCCTGTAATAAAAAAACTTATGATATAATTACAGAGAACGGTAACTTTTTAACCAATTCAGTCATTTTGATTGTTAGTTACTTCTTTTTGCTTTATGTGGTTGCTTTCTCTACAGTTGAAAGTGGTTCAAAAAGATCTAAAAGTTTAATTTAATTTAGAAAAGTAGTGAACTAATAATCTTCTTATTTTCAATTTTCACAATTTAAATCAAATATAGGTACAACTAACCTGCATCTTATCCTTATTGTGTAAATGAACATAAAACATTATGTAACATTAATTCCAAGAGGATTGTATGTTGTAAATATGTAGCTCTTTCAAATATCAATGACAATTTTGAAGTAAAGTTTCAAAGTGGCATGGAAATGATTTATCACTTATACGTGAAATGCTTCAACTTAAATCAAAAACAATTTTCAGATTTTCAGTTAAACTACAAATTTAAAGTGAGCATTTCAGTTCAGATTTATACTATCAAGTACTTATATATCATTTTTATTTTATATTAATTTTGTTCTTAGCGACTTTGACGGAAATCTATTTAAAAATTTCTGTAAATAGAAATTGATTATAACGATTATACACATTAAATAGTCACACCCGTTATAACAAATCAATGCCCACTAAACTAATGCAAATAGTTTTACTTTCAACGATATACAGACTGTCCCAAAAGTCCCGTCGGTCCCAAAAGTCGGTTTAATAACTCCTAAACGAAACTAGCTACAGTAATAATATTTCAGACATGACTCCTGGCTACAAAAAACTATTTTTTGAGTTGTTAGTCACTATTTCCCCTGCCCCCAAAAACCAAATTTGGGGGGGTTGCCCCAAATTTTTAAATGTAAACCCCTATCGAATAACCCATCATTTTAAAGGTCTCATTGAGTTAAACACAACAGCGCAAATCTGAGGTCGATATCTTGCTCCTGTCCAAAATGGCTGACCTTTTAGTGATAGAACTTCGACAACGAATAACACACGAAGCTCAGCATACATAAGATAAAAAATAATTGTAATCAAATATAATTTTTAAATTTAAATCATTTTAACCGTAAAAAGTTAAAAAGAAATACGTTTCTTAGAAATTGATACCCTGAAATCAAACTCTAAGCAGAAATTATTATGAATCAAAGCCAGTAGGAATTGATATGGAATGGTCTAAATGTCAACGTTGAGTAAGCAGTATTTACATAACGATTGCAATAGTAGCAAATAGTGGAATTTAAAAATTGTTTTTAAACGAAAAGATCAAACACTACATAATTTTAATAATTTTATTTTAAACTTAAATCTAGTTATTCATAGTACATATATGACTATGCCTTATCTTAATTATTGAAGTACAGTCATAAAAAGTAAATACGATGGAAATGGATTGTAATGGCTTATTTCAGTAACAATGTAATTTGCCATTTTAAAATTATTAAATATTTTGTGCGTGTTAGGACGAAATAAAAATAACTATCAGTAAAATAACGTAATAAATTAATAACATCAGGAATCTCGTTTATAAAGTATACATATTCCATCCGCAAATTAAAAGATAAACAGGTTTTAATTGCAAGTCCATATGTATGTGAACATGATAACTACAAAAAGCTAGATTTTGGCATCTGGTCCTTATACCTGTCTTATCTATATGCACCTACATACAGTCACAATTATTTTCTATCACGCATGTTATCTGATATTTGTACTGGGGATTTGACAATCGCAACAGAACACTCCTAAATTGTGAGAGCATAATATTTTTAAAATTGTAAATTTCCATCAAAAGCATATGAGGGAAATGTAATGTTCTAAAGTTGTACATTCACAATATCAGCTAAAACGTCTATTAAAATGCCTGTGGTTAAGATGATAAATTATTTCACTTAGCGTAAACTATAGGAAGTTAAGTGATAAATCTTGTTTACTTCGAGATGTCGTGGCTTAAGTTTAGGTTTTAAGCAAGTCAATATAATATATCAGTTAAGTTTATGTTTACAGTTAAACATAAACAATAGTTAACTGATAACAATATAAGAATATTACAATGTATTCGTAAATATCATTTTAAATTAAGTAGTTTTAGCCTAAAATTTGAGCCTAGTTAAATTATACAATCTTTAACTACACGCCTGATTTACAATGTTAAAATTATACTTTCAAAAGATTCCATGTTGTTGATATAATTTGTTGATGACTTAAAATTGTATTTCAAAAGAACAATTTTACCTATATTTGTGATTTTAATGGTAATTTCTTGAAATGCACTTCAGTACTCATATTTCTACATAAAGGTAAACATTTTTTCTACATATTTTCTACATGATTAGTAAAATTCTAATTCCTCTGTTATATAAAAAAAGTTTTTCTACTTCTTCTTCTCATAATAAGAATAGAATAAATACGTAACCAATAAGCGACCACTGCCAAGGGGACCAACAAAGCGAACACTGCCAAGGGAACCAGCTTCACCAGTCTTGAGAACGAAGTACTGAGCCTAGAACTGCGGGAGAATTGGCCGGACAAGTGCCGAACATCGATGTATAAACACACATGTTTATACACCACGATGTGTGTTTATACATCTATGGTGCCGAAGCGGCAAACCACGCCACAGAGAAGGGAGGCAAAAGGAGAGTCGCTGACGTTAGTGGGGGAGTTGCGACGGCAACCAGGCGTTTCACCAGGAATAAATTCATTTAATTTGTAATTCAATAAATCTGTTCTACTTTACAAACACCTGCATCAACACAGCGTACACGAAAATTTGTTCGCGGAAAAGAGGCTAAACTCGGCTAGAAACTCCACCGTAGTCTCTCTAACCAAAGTCTCATTTGGAAGAGATCTGTTCTTGCACAAGCGACTACGGATACCCGAAACAATTACACGCCCTTCAGGCAACACTTGCGGTCCTTTTTAGGGCCGACCTTCACTAAGCAGTGTTCTATACTTCGGTCTAGGGAATAGACGATACATAGTATATAATAATACGTTATTATAATTATTATATTATTAATATATTATAATAAAATTTTAATATAGAGAGGTGGGGTGGGGGTTGGCGAGCGGAGCTATCAAAGAGCAAAGCCCCCTAGTCACCTAGTCATTAAAAAGTTTCTAAATACAGCAGTATTACAATAAATTGACTTAATACATAACTTTAAAGAACTGTATATCTTAAATTAAACTTTAGGTTGAAAACTTTGGTTTTTAATATGTTTCTAGTACTAACAACTGTTTTGGTTTACTGGGAATAACTACCAAAATGTTACTGTTCGACGTATAACACTATAGGAGTATTATACATAAAGATTATGGGTTGGAACGAACAACTCGTGCGACAAATGAATCAGCCCAGACCATTCTTTTAACTGGAACCCTACTATCTTGTACCCGAAGAACTTCGGTAAAATAGAATTATCAAATCTTTATCTAGGCCTATAGAAAAGTTTAAAAGTGAGGGTTTTTTTTAAGAAATTTCTCCTACGTCATTCTATATTTCGCCACGAAAACACACCATTTAGTTTGTGTGTTTTATTTACTTTGAAAACCCAATGTTTTCAATCATTGCCAACAATCTTTTATTAACCAATATCCAACTTTTACGGGTAACATATCCATTACAGTAAATAGTAAGTTGTTTAATTCCTACTCCAACTTCATTCCGGCCTACATAAAAAGAATGACTTAACTGAGACTTTTATCCGTGGTCTCGGATCTTATATGTTGACTTTTAACCTAAATAGATTCTCTTTTAAATGTCATCCAAACTAATTTACTAAGTTTAAAAATTGTACCAATAATAATAGTTTCAGTTTTGGTAAGCTAGATATTAAATGCCTATTTGAAGCCTTTTAACTCATGATGTATTGTAATACTATTGGCAACATTTACAATAAAAGTATGATTTTTGAACGCCAATAATCGTCATGTAAAAGTTGTCCAGTAATAAATTCTGATCAACTAAATATGTAATGCAGTAATTATCAATAGCCATATTGTACTTATGCTCCTTGTTCTGGATTATCATTTGTTATAAAAGTTTAATTTATTCCCCAAAAATTAGTCTTATAACTTTTCAAGTGTAAATTAATGTCGCTTCAAAGATCAGTAATTTACGTCATTAATCTTCCGATCATTATTTTTTTAGTTTATGTAGTTTATATACATATTTCCTTATCTACTTCCTGGTTAAAGTTCAAATGTATACAAGGTATACTGTACAGCAATTTTCATGTATTATAATAATAAGCATAATATATAAAACACCTGAAACACATACTTGTAGGAAAATGCTACCTATCTGGCAATCAGTCTGTAATTATATTTTCTATGGTAAATAATGTTTTTGGATTATAACAACCTTAAAAGTTTTTATTTGTAGTATGTAATAATTGTTTGTTTTATCTGAAAGAAAATGTAGTGAAGGAACGTCAATATAGTGATGTTACTAATATTAAACATCTCAAATAAAAGAGTTATAAGCTTAGATTAAGAGCACACAATACCATGGAAATTAGAAACTACAATCTGATATAGTGAGTGTAGAAAACAAAACTTTATTCAAATTTCGGATTAGACTTTAAAAATAAAAAGCTTAAACAACATTAGTCATAACATTAAACGTAAGTTTAAAGTAAAAGCTTCATAAAAAGACTAAGTTAACCTAAACTGCGAGCTGTAGCGCTGTCTGCCACTTCCAGGGTTAACCTAAAAAAATAAGAGTTTAAAATTATGTAAATGATATAGGCTGCAATTGAAGATTTGTTATTGTGCCGTTCCCGTAGAAGCGTCATGATGACTAGAATGACAATCCCCAACACCAATTAATTACAAAGTTTAATTAATCTGTAGCTTATTGTGCAAAACTAGACTTAATACCAATATATTAAAATAATTCTTCCCTATTAAATAATTTAATTATTTACTTACTACATAAGACCTTTTTTAATTCCAGATCATTTAGTTCTTAAAATTTACAACTGTAACTATATTACAATACATTGACTTTTTTAAATTGTTTTTTAAATGTTTACGTTTTTTTTAACAACTTGCTTTGCATCCATAGATCTAATAAAGGATGGGAAGATAATGACACAAATAAAAAGACAAATGCTTACCTATGATGTTATACTTATTGATCATAGGTAATTTTAAGGTTAAACACTTTAAATTATATTGTATGGTATGTTTGTTGTCGGATAGTTTATATTACTGGTGTCCTATTTAAAAAAAATATATAATATTTAGCATTAAAATATTTAATAACTTCTTCTTTATATTGTACGAGTCTATTAACATAAAGTGTTACTTCTGTTTTAATACTTACAGCAAACAAACTCATTTATTCAGTGAATAAGAACAAAGGATCGGATCTTAACTGTAATAACAGACGCTGAGCATTAACTTGTGTAAATAGTAATTTCCTTTTATCGTTCTAATGTTCATTTCATTCTTTTGCTTTTGGGTTTCTAATTTTCATAAATCTTGGTTTCTCGCAAACGATTAACTTTAAATGGTTCAGAGGCATTGACATAGATTGCCTGAGAATTGAAAAAGAAAAGTACCATTTCGTAAAATGTCTTTAGTTTAAAAGTTGTTCAAAATATAATATGACATTTGTTATGTTGGATTGTATGTCTATTCAGACATCACATTGTCAATCAAAAATAAAAGGTATGTTTTGTTAAACAAATGTAGTATGTGGTATTAAAAAAAACCATAAACTGGTAGCACACCTAATTAATATAAAATGTAATCTGATTGTACTGGATCTTCGAAAAAGAATTCCCGTATTAGATAAATTACTACTTCAAGTAGGGTAGTAAAAATTATGACAAATTTTGTCTAAAAAGAAAGTTACAAACTATTTCTAAATGTGTTATTATTTCATGAGTAGAAATATCCTGTGATATACATTGCCTCTTAACCATGCAACAGAAAATTCAGGGAGTGCTTTTGATTGCTGAATGTAAATAAATTGTAAGCGTTAGTCAAATTTTTGATCAAACTCGTGGTTGATTTGGTCTAATAAATTGTGAGATACACTAAGAATAACCAAACAACAATCACCAAGACGGATAAGAACAACAGACGAAAATGTTTGTCTTGTGGCAGGAGTCCAAAAATCTCTTGACCGCAGAGATGTTGTGATTGGAAAATACGTAACTTTATTCATAATTGCTGCCACCAATACTGCATGCTGAATCGTACAATGCAATAGTTTTTTTCTACCGAACAACGAATATATATATATATGTATATACATTTATTTAGGTATATAACAATATTTTCAACTTTCCTCTTCGTTTTAACCATAATCTCATCCCAATTATGTCGACAGTACTTAAAATCTCGATTTTGCCTCTTAAAATAATAACCTCTTTTGATTACTTTGTTTTCCTTTTAAGGACGAATTTGCTTATAAGACAAGCTGTTAATGTATTGTATTGTTATATATAACACAATTGTACAATAATACATTGTATTTTACACCACAAGATTATATTCTATTTATATACTATTTCTAATTAAATTAATAAAAAAGTTTATATCTGAACCGCTCAGAGTTGAATAATAAGAAGGATCAGAAATATCGATGACAAACGCGATAATGTTTCATCTATGTTGGGTTTAAAATGCCTCTAAGAAATAGAGCTTCTGTATCATCGTGCTGGTAAAATTACAACTGAAATTTTGAGGTAAGTGCAAGACTTTCACCTATAAAACATCAATCACTAAGATTTAATCAGCGACCAAGGAATACTATAGACTGGCAATGCTCATGCAGAACGCATTACGGGAGTTGAAGCCGACCACGCCCACTCTTAGGTGAAAACACCGGATTCTCTGTCCGAGACCGGTACACATTTTAATTCGCCGAGTTTCATTAACACCGTTTGAACACACACTTAGTGTTGAGATAAAATTCTGAAATTTTAAAATATTGTTTAAAACACTGTGACCGTGCTGACGGTATCAAACAAAAATAGAAAAATGTATTTTATGAAGCGGGAAAAAATATAAAACAAAGAAAGTCAACGTTGTGTTTAGACATATGACAGGAAATTTAGGTATAGCTAGAAAGTTTTGTATTTTTTTGGCAGGTAATTTGTCAAAGCGTAAAAGTTTTTGGAAATCAACCAAAAAAGAAAAAAAGATTTTTTACATTTCTTTGTAAAATGCTTAGTTTAGCCTGTAGGCTGTGGTATAGTGACGAGTTGGTTTGATTGTTTTGTGAACCGGCGCGCTGACAACACCATCGATAATCTATTGTATCTACAAGTCTTGTCATTAATTTGTAGTGCTATTGCTTGTTCTATCACTATATTGTACCACACATTCATGGTCCGAGTAATTAAATTTAATAAAAATTGTTAATATATTAAAATTGTGTAATAAGAAGAATAACAATAAAGAAACTGAATGAGTTTTACAGTTTTGAAAGAAAACAACACTTTATTCAAAATTTTAACTATAAAGCAATCCTTGCCCTAGAATAAAATATAAAACCACAATATCCATCTTAAATCGTAATGTTGCTAACTTTACTTACAAAAATATTCGCTAAATAGAAAAAATTTAGAACAAATCAAAAAGAACGAAAAATATAATTCCAATCAAACTAATAATTACTAATCATTCTAACTATTTACTCAAATACTATAAAAACTAGTCTGCAAACCTATAAAAACCTTTTTTCCTTAATTACTTCACTTAAAAAACCCACAATCTGCATCTTAAATCACAGCGTTGCTAACTGTACTTACAATAACGCTGACGCTCGGAAGTAGCGTTTTCATCCCCACCACTCTTAGGTGAATCGGCTTCAAGCCTTGCGCGACATTGCCATTCTATAGTATTCCTTGGTCACTGGATTTAATCTACAAAGAAAGTTAAGACGTCACAAGCCTTCTCTTTCAAAGGATGTTGACACCTTGAGTATCAAATTTGGAAATATTTAGGTTTCCATCTAGAAAAGTTTAATTTGGAAGGATTAATAATGTAGTGTAATAATAAGTTATTATTTTGCATTTTGTTCTTCTGATGATCTTAAATAAATGCTATTGGTTGTTGAACTGCAACTGTTTTTGCTGCACTGCAGTAAGTCTAGTATACTGAACTAACTTAACTTATTTTTCTTCTCAGTTTTGTACTCCATACACCAAAAAACTTTTAGAGTAAACTTTAGTTATACTTACTAAACCTATTTAAAGTAATGTCTCATGTTATAGAACATTACAGAAAGTATTTCCCCTTCGAGTTCTCTATGTCTATGCAAATGTTGTCTACCCTTGCACATGTTATAAATGGTTTAGGATAATCTTTATCACAATGAACTTCAAATAAAAAGTCATGTACTTTTAGGTTTTTATGTGTGTATAATCAGGTAACCTCCTACAAATTGATCTATATACGTAGATCTTATATCGATATACTTGGAGCTTAACTTAATGCTCAGTCATACATTATAGAATCATAAAGGGACCAATGTTTATTTAGGATAAGGTTGGGTCACAGATGTGTGTATAATCAGGTAA
>JAGFPH010007580.1:14431-44496 GCA_018207615.1 Philaenus spumarius | reverse complement strand
ACAATTTTTTTTTTTTTTTTTTTTTTTTTAATTGTAGAACTTACAAAAAAATTGTGTTTGTCCTTTAATTATAATGGAATTCTACCAAGTACCTTCGGTCATCACTATCAATCGTATACTTTCGATATCTGTCGATATTCTTCCAATAGCAGAACCTGTGAACAAGGTCTTTCATCTTGACAATACCGACATGTGTTTCATGAAGTTGAGATAATACCTGGGGTTGTAATTGTGAAGGAATAATAACCCTCTGACCTCTGAAGATTGCTCCTTTATAAAAGTTAAACTCACTATTACGTTCCTTTCCAGACATCAAATTCCTCTTCAACTGAGATAGCAGCTGATCTTCATCAGTTTTCTGAACAATAAGTTCATGGGTAATTGTCGATTTTGAAATATTTATTGTTTGTTCGTTCATTTCTGTTTCATCGTCATCCGTTGATTGCCAACGGGGATCTCGAAAGAGAATCTGCGTTTCCATGATTTTCTGATCTTCTGTGCTCCACTACGTAATCAAAACCAGATAAAAATGTTGCTAATGAAGTAGACGTGAAGCTGTTGTAGCTAGTAGTGCTTTGCTTGGATTAAAGATTGTTTGGAGGGGCTTGTTGTCTACAATAAGTGCAAATTTTCTACCAAACAAATACTGATAGAATTTATGGAACGACCAGAAAACTGTGGTGGCCTCCTTATCTAGCTGAGAGTAGCTTTTCTCAGCTGCTGATAGAGATCTAGAAATAAAAGCAATAGGATGTTCTTCGCCATGAATAGTGTGTGACAGTACTCCAGATAGACCCACAGGACTTGCATCTCTTGCTAGCGTTAAGGGTAATTTTGGGTCGTAGGGAATAAGAACCCGTTCACTTGAGATTTCTTTCTTTATTCTTTTGACTGCAGATTCACACTGTGCTGTCCAGCTGAACTTTGAATTTCTTCTCAAGAGTTGATTCAAGGGTTGAAGAATAGTTGCCGCATCAGGTAAGAACTTCGAGTAGTAAGTAGTGAGGCCAAGGAAACTGTGCAATCCTTCAACATTAGTTGGACGAGGAGCTTCTTCAATAGCTTTCATTTTGTCTGAAGATTTGAGTAATCCCTTGGAACTGATAACATGTCCAAGGTACTTAATTTCCTGTTTGAAAAACTGACATTTTTCAATGTTTATATGTATATTCAAACTCGTTGTGTTTTTAATCGTTGTAGACTTTTGTTAGTCTTTCTCGGCACTCTTTCACTGTCGATCCTTGTATGATGATGTCATCGAAGTAGGCAGCTGTACCTTCCAGATCACCGATTGCGTCATCCATGAACTTTTGGAATTCATTTGGAGCAGTTTTGACACCAAATGCAAGACGATGCATTTGATAGGTCCCTTTATGAGAAGAAAAAGTCTGAAGTATTTTACTGCTGTCATCAACTTGTAAGTGAAGATATGCCTTATGTATGTTAGGCGTGCAGAAATATCTTCCTCCTTTCATTTTATTGAATATTTCCTCGATCCTAGAAATTGGGTATCTTGCATCTATTAGTTGGGGGTTTAGAGTCAACTTAAAATCTATGCATAGTCTAACATCTCCGTTTGGCTTCGGAACGACAACCAGGGGAGAGCCCCATTCTGAGTGGTGTACCTTTGTTATCACTCCCTGTTCTTCTAAACTATCAAGTTCTTTCTCCACTTTTTCTTTAAGCGCATATGGTACTGGTCGGGCTTTAGAGAACACTGCTAAAATATACTCTTTAGTTTTTAATGTACATTGATAGTTTGGAATGATGCCTACTTTACTTTGGAAAACATCTTTGTATGTTCCACAAATTTCTTTCTTAATTTCTACAACATTGTAAGTTTCCTCAGAGCTAATGTTCTCTACCTTGTTTATACTAATATTAAGGTGTCTTATCCATGCGCGGCCCAAGATCGGTGAAGATGGTGTCTCGACAACAAAAAGTTCCTCAACAGACTTAATATTATTGTATTCGACTGGCACTTTTACTAACACTAATGGGACAAACCCTTCGTCAGTGTAAGTTCGGAAACGTATGTTAGTCTTTTGGAGATTTAGATTTAAATTTAGATCCTCAAATTCATGTTTACCTATTAAGCTAACCGGACTTCCAGAATCTATTTCAAAGTTTTTTATTTTTGAACCAAATTTGATAGAGACCATTAACTTTGAACAGTCATTAGCGTTTATAAAGTGTTGCGATATATATCAATTACTTTGTTTATATGATAGTCATTTACATAGTCCGTATGCATTTCTGAAGTTTCATAACATTCTGGCTCCTCACCGTCTACATGTCTAAAGTTGGTTTTGTAAGGTTTACTGGGTTTTTGTTTTCCCATTAATGTTTGCATACACACTTTAGCCACGTGACCAGAACGCCCACAAGAATTGCATTTCAGTGATGATCTATTACGTCTACATTCGTTAGCTAAGTGATTGTTGTATCCACATCTGAGACATAGCCCATCCAGGCCAAGAGTTTGTAAGTCAGTTGAAGACCGGAATGGTGTTTTATCCCTATACTTTGAGCTCAGAGAAATAGATTGATTTGGTTTAGATAGTTTATTAACTTCGTTTGAGAAATTAGAAGCTGAAATTTCTTTGTTGCCTTGCTGAGAGGCTTCCAAAGTTAATGCAATTTCACACGCCCTGTCAAAAGTAAGAGACTTCTCTTGTAACAGTTTTTCTCTTATGTATGAATCACTTAACCCTCGAATGAATTGAGCACGCAAAAACTGATTTGCATTTGATTTGCCACAATTAATATTTTCAAAAGTGAAGTTGCATGTAATTGTGAGATTACGCAGGGCTGCTATGAAATCTGCTACAGATTCCCCAGAAGATTGAGTTCGACAAAAGAATTTTTGTTGTTCCGTATATACATTAGGCGTGGGGCATAAGTGATTTTGTAATAACTCGATCAATTCGGGATAAGATTTGGTTGAAGGTAAAACAGGAGCTGTTAAACTAGAAAGTAGCTGGTAATATTTAGGACCTATGCAGTTAATCAAAACTCGAGCTTTTACTTCATTGATGTTGTCTGTTTTAGGACTTAATACATGAAAAAGTTTTCCAGCTTTTCTTTATATCATTTAAAAGATTCTTTGGAGTCATCAAAAGCTTCGAATGTCAGGTTTGGTAAAGACAATGTGTCTTTGATTGCTCATTCAGGTTAGATACTTGTGCTGTTGTAACAGCTTCGAATTTATTGAATAAACTAGCAATAGCATTTGTTAATGCAATTATGTTTTCATCTGACATGATTTAGTTGGATTATCTAATTCACAAAATGTAAAACTTAAATAGTATAGTACTTGTAATGTATTGAATTTGTGAAAATTAACAAAGCAAGTAAAAGGTAAACAAAGCTTTATTGAAAGTTGTTCATATTAATAAACAATCAAAACTGTCATTTTATAAACAATTTACCTTCGTCGCCAAATTGTTATGTATGAACTAAATATCATTACCAAATATGTAACTAAATACTTTTAAAATATTAAAGAAATAAACATCTTACATTGAACACTGATATCTCTTTTTAATCCCAATCCTTTACCACAAAACACAAACAGCTGATCTTTTAAATGAACTATTAAAAACCTAGCATAACAATAATCAATGCCTGGTAAATATATAACACTTAGTAACAAACGAATTCCCAACTGTAATTCTGTTAAATTCTTGGAATGTATTTTGATGAACGCCTTCCGTGGAAATATCATGTATGTAAGAAAGCAGGACAAATCCAAAAAAAATTGTGTAATTTTTATTGTTTTATAGGACAATACATCTCAATTGGATTTGTATCACTAAATTTTACTTACTGTACATATCTACCATTAGACCTATTTGGACATATTATGATGCTGAACTATGAGGGTGTACAAAACCTTTAAAAATCTAATATTTATTCAGCGAATACAAAATCATATTATTCGTATAATTCGGCAGAGGAATTATGACCTTCATACAAACCTGAATTTGAAATATGTAAACAAGATAATACAAGACTTGGCACCATCAAGTAAACGTGGAAGCCAAAAAACTTAGAAGATGTAGAATTGGTTATATTAATGATATATTTTAGAGGTATTTATTCTTTCATATATCTAAAGAGTATTAAAGAAAACAAGAGCTAAATGATTTCATCTTTATTTTCGTAAACATATTATATTTTATTTTCATTTGTGTTGTACGATTAATGTAATTTCAATTTTCAATTTTCAATCGTTATAGTAAAGAATGTTATTCTATTTAATACGATCTTCCACTTGATTTCCGGGTCAAATGCAACACTTTTCATGTCTAGGGCTTGAGTGCTTAAAGTGCAACCTTTCTGTTATAGAACTTGAACATTTAGAGAACGTGTTTCTGCCATTATACCAATACCTCATGTTCACTTTAAACTTGAACTTATACTTACAAAACTTTTTAAAACACTGGAAACAGCAAAGCACTCTGCAATGGATTAATTACTTTAAAATATTGAGAAAGAGGTTTTTATTTAAAACCCAATCAAAGTTCTAATATAAATTAATAGATCATTATAATAGTTAACAATGATTAATTTATCAATATTTCTCAATGTTTAAATTTAACTAAAACCATAAGTTAAAAGACTAACTAAGAGAAGCAGTTAGTTTATATAATGATTTAAACAGCATAGGTTCACTTGGTCTGTTTATAGATCTATTTTAACTACATTATATACTGAATTGAGTTCCGCATTGATTGCACGATTGCTTCTAGGTGGTATATAATGGTGATTGGTGAATAAATGGAAAGCTCTTCATTGGAACTATCAATGAGGTGTGCCGAAGTTCAGGATTGTGTTTTCCCATCTTTTATAAAGTAACCTTATCAATGTTTTCCCCTCTAAGTTACTCTGTTTATTTTACGAAGTTACTAAGTATTGAGAAATCAAACTTCACAGGCTTATGCAATCATTACTCGACCATAACACAATAACAATATTTATGTCCCGATACCTATTCCAAGCTCTTTATACACGATGAAATAAAAGTATCGTAATCGCCGTGTATCTCAACTGCTATTCCGCATAAACATTTTTGTGATCCATAACGTTAAATGTATCTGGGCTATGAGATGAGATGTACATAACAATAACTTTTATATTATGCGTAGATCTATTTTTTATT
This sequence comes from Philaenus spumarius, assembly GCA_018207615.1. NCBI lineage: Eukaryota > Metazoa > Arthropoda > Insecta > Hemiptera > Aphrophoridae > Philaenus > Philaenus spumarius. The sequence goes on along the minus strand of JAGFPH010007580.1, from coordinate 39,332 downwards.
TAATAGACGTTTATATTGAGAGCCTATTATTAATGAAAACTGTTTTTACCTCAAAGTTATAATCTTAAATAGTTAAATAGTCTCATTTACTTCTAATTTGTAATGACAGAGTGGTTGACTGTATTGTTTTGACAATTAAAAATTAAGCGTATAATACGGTATCAAAATAATATTCATAGTTGCAACAACCCAAAATAAATTAGCTATAGTTTTAGTTTGACTTTAAATTTACAGCACAGCATCGAATTTATTAGTCTCAGTATTTGCGCCATCTATAGGTGTTAGCCCTTAAAAGGTTTTATAGCATATTAGGAGTAATTAATACTAATTATTTAATCATACTGTTTCAAATCGTCATTTCTGCATGTTTTGTTTCAAAAAATTGTGTGTGTTTTGATAACCCTAAATATGCAATCCAAAAGTGAAAAGTCAAGCGAGCTAGCTGAGGATATGTTCACAGAATGTAAAAATCAATGATTAGTGAATATCAATAGGAAAAATTTGCTATTTCAGTGACCCTTATGGTAAGACCTAAGGTCGGGAGTAGCAAATGAGCACCGATAATGGTCCCCAGAACACGTTACATGATTACAAATCATATATATATATATATATATACACCTATCTATTTGGCGGCTGTCAAAAAGTAAGCCATTTGGCTGCCACCCTTTAGAGGTCCATGTTTTAACTTGCTAAATTGATTGTGACCTTCTCCGGATCACTATATTATATTTTTATTAATTTATGACTCCTTTAAGATCATGTTTCAATATTGGTGCTATTTGGCAGCAGCAAGATTGCGGCTATTCGGCGCAGCGTGTATATAGGTCCCTTTTGGCTGCCATATCTGTTTGGTATGGGTACATTTAGCTGCCGGCAGTGTTGTCAAGTCGTACAGGTGTATATCTCGATTATTCGGCTGCCAGTGTCAAACCTACATAAAAGGACATTTTAAGCAACTATCAATTTTTAAAAGTGTTTTTAATTATATTTTCTTAGAAATCTTTCATAATTTTTTTTTTCTGGGAAAAAAGTATTTCTGTATGGCTAAATGAACTTAGGAGTGTGCTTTTCTTTAATTTAAACTCCTTGTTTGAACTCCAAAGAAACAAGCTTGTATATCTTAACTCATAATGCCCTTCCTTTTTTTTAATAACCTATATAGAAAATTAGTAATTAGGAACTTTTAAAATTAAAACTGCCATGGTACGAATGTAATAATAATAATAATTTGTTTATTGCTGGACAAATTAAATTGCATAAAGCATGAACAACAGGAAATAAAAAACAAAATAAGTAAGTCTAGTAATAACTAACACTTATATTATAATATAAGTGATGACAAGCTCTTCTTCTTTCACTCAAAAACTCTTTTAAATTGTAGTAAGTCTTAGTTTTTAACAATGTCTTGAACTCTTTCCTTTTGAACTTGTTGGTAAATGGCTAAAAAAGGTTTTCATACTTTAAATGGTATGTCTTTTATTATTTGATGTTTTGTGATTTGGTATGGCCAGTTTATTTGTATTCTTCAAAATTTTTATATTGAAGTATTCTTTTAAATATTCAAAATATTTTTGGAACAAAATATATTATAAAATATAAATAGATGTAAGGGTTAATAATTAGTTTTATTTAAAGATAGTCATGCAAGAATAATTTTGCCTTTTTTCCTGCTCGAATAGATTTCTGTTTTTGTAAAATAAATAGGCTTTGGATAATATATTAGAATTTAAGTTGGCCCTAATAATAATAGGATAGCTCAACTTAGGGGTAATTAGACAATGATACACCGATAGTAATGCAGTTTTTGTACAAAATGTCAATAACCCAATAACCTTCTGATAAGAAAAATATTTGATGAAATTTAATCACTCAAAGAATTTAGATGTTCTTAAAATTTAATGTTGTTGTCTAGTTAATTGTATTATTTTGTTTTTAATCAGTTTAATGAGCGTTTTTTTGACTGGAAACTTTATGTCGTGCCGTGTATTTTAACTTTTAACTTTAATCAGTTTAATGAGCGTTTTTTTGATTGAAAACCTTATGTCGTGCCATGTATTTTAACTTTTAACTTTAATCAGTTTAATGAGCGTTTTTTTTTACTGGACTTTCAAGTCAGAACGGTATGAGTCATACAACACAACACGCCCCTTCTGTCTCAAGGTCATAGTCGAAACTTTGCTTATTGCTGCCACTCATCCCCGACTCCAAGCCGACACTTCAACATTACATACATCCTGTCCGGTGTGTATCCTGTTTAGTACGCAGGGCAATTTGGAAATTGTAAAGTGATTAATCTTGATTTTTTCAATAATATCTGTAGTAAAATCACAAACTTAATGGACTTAAAAGCGTTGCATCAACAAATAAAATAAGATAATACGTAGCATTTCCTTATCAGCCAACAAGTTTAGCCGATATTAATGTCAAAATTAACTGACGAACCTGCAACTATAACTTATTTAAACGTACACAGTTATGGAGTTTCATTAACAAGCAAATTAGTTTGACAGAGCAGGGGTCTCGTTCTACTGCTGAGTGCCGCGAAAATTGTGCGCATTGCACTTTCACGGCTGATACTAGCAATATATAAACGTTAAGTATGTCATGTGATACACAATTTTAAAGCTCTTAAAAGGGGCTAAAAGTTTTGTTTGAAACATTTCTGTGTAAAATGTAAGTGTAAATAGTTGGAAACCAAAAAGTAAAATTACGTAATTAAATATATACATTTTTATCAGCTTGTTTACAAATAACTACCAAACGGTAAAAGATACGATAAAAAGGATTATGACATTAATTGTAGAAAAAATTATAAGAAAGACAACGAAAAAATTGACTCCAATACCTTTAATAGTTTTTGAGATAAACGCGATTTACGAAACCCTTGAAATTTCTAACTTTGGGGGGCGCTGGGGGGAAGCAAGGGGGTCGGGGTGGGGACTTTTGGCAATACACTTGTCTAAACTATAGTAATCGATGGGGAAAAAATTAGCTTTATACTATTTTTTTCCTCTATCGGGTATTTTACGACACAGGTTGACTGGACTAATGGTCAAAACCAAAATAACTCCAAACACCCAAACCCAAATAGACCCGGTCCACCAAAACCTACTCCTAATCAGAAGCCGAAAAACTAAATAAGGAGGTTCTGCCTAGAAAGACATTATATTTAGGAAACACAGGGCCGTGAATAAAATAACAATAAATATAAATAACGTAATGACAAAGTTAAATAATAATAAAAATATAAAAATAATGTATTGCCATTGGCTAGGATCGAACCTGAAACCAATGTATATTTAACCGAAAAAATTTAAATAGTAAACAGAAAGCGTTATGTAGTATTCTTTATAACATACGGGATGACTTGCTAAGTAATCAAGATACAGAAAAAGCCTATAGAAGAGATTACGGCAAATTTCGCGGTACTAGAGATTGACATCGGTGCGGATATAAGTGTAGTACAATTAGATTACTTTCAGCATTTAAAAGGCAATGATGTAGACATTTTGGAACTTCTGTAACAAACGTTGAAATAGTTACCGCGTTAAAAGGACGGATACAAAAAATAAACAGCAAGCTATGGTTAAAGTTAAATTGGGGGCAAAAACAATAGACATGAAGTTGTTAGTCGTAAAAGGTTTAAGGTCACGTGTGATAATGGGTTGTGACATATTATTCGAATTACAAGCCAGAATAAACTTGGAAGACAAATATATTAAATTTAAAATTGATAAAGAAGTGCAAATACCGTTTATAGAAAAACAATCGGCCATTAGGAAAATAAAAGAAAAATTGTTTTAATATAAACTCAAGGTAGAAAAATAATATAAAAGATGTTAACGGAGTAGAAATAAATAAAAACAATTCAAGTAAAATTGATAAAGTATTAATAAAGAATGATTCAAATAAAAAAAATGTAGGAGAAAGTAATAACATTTCTAAGGTAGTAGAAACTGAGTTACTTATGAAAGTGAGTACCGAATATAGGATAGTGGTTGGAGACGCTGGTATTGAAAAAGGATGTAAAGGGACGCAGATGGGCACAATTGCTAAGGAGAAAAACGCGGGTAGGTTACAAACGGAAATAGGGTTGAAGCAATTCGTATCTAAGGAAGTGCGACTTCAACAAGGGTTAAATATAAATAAAATAAATAAAAGAGTCATTACTGAAGGTTTCACAAAGGAAGCACAGGATACATTTTTGCGTCGAAATAATGAAATAATAATAAAAAGAAAAGAAGAAGCATATTAAAAAGTAATCCAATAATAAATTGTTGGCAAAACACTGTAACGTCAAAAACATCACTTTATGAGAGCGACACTAACCACTGTAATTCAACAAGGTACAACATTGGACGTGACCCTGAACGGAGCGAAAGGAAACCTTTAATCGGAGCAGAACACAAAATAATGTCTGCCACATAGTGCATGCGTACAGTATGGAAAATGCATCTTATAATCTTTTCTAGTTGCCTGTACAAATCCTACCAATTTTTTCAATAATATGGCATATAATCATATCTGCAGACTACCGTGCAGTTTTTGGTTTCTAATTGAGCAAGGATACCTGGATACCTGAGTTTTATTTTATTTAAAAAAAAGATTCATCGTGTTTTCCAATAACATTACTAGTATAGAGACTCTATCCAACTGAGCTGTCGATTTCTTTGACATCGTAATGAATTGGTGCGAGGTAGCTTGACGGAAACACGGACATTTCGACGGTAGGCCTACTCCATGATCATATTTTCATGAATTAGCAGGGTATTTTGTTAGTGTGTTGGGCCGTAAAATCCCTTTCCCGGCTTTTACATAGGCTTATTCTGCACGAGAGTCTACCCAATACTATATTAACTCGACCGTTTCACATTTTGGCTGTAGTATGTGTGTGTGTGTGTGTGTGTGTGTGTGTGTGTGTGTGTGTGTAGCTTTGTTTGTGTGAAACGTTGAGGCAATAGCCCATAGGGGATTAAACTAACAGTAAAGTGCACGGAAAGTAAATTTAACTAACTTTAGTAGCGTAAAATAAGATCAATAAGATCAAGATCCACTCCTGTGGTCCTTAAATAAACGGCCACTATGATAAATATGGAAAATAAATTTGAAACTCCTCACCTTACTTCGTTAGGCCTGTAAACTATTTGTCTGAGATAAATAAAGGTTAAAAAAAATTCCCGAAAATGCATAGCAAACATATAGTTTATTATTTTTTTTTTTTTTTAGTTTCATGATTTTTGGTATCCAAGTCACTTCATAAAATGAAATAAATACAGGAAATAACTATAAGTATATTACCTGCTTGTTAGTTCGTCGTGTGACTTCTTTGATTCGTTTTACTACGACTCGTTTCGAGACCGTAGTCTCATTATCAAGTAAATAATATATCACTCCCCCCCATGTCTCAAAAAATGTCTGCTTACAACAGCTTCATCCACCGCCTTTTCCCTATACCACTAAATAAACAGGACTTCCATGATGAACTTAACACCATAAAGCATATATCACAGCGAAACGGCTATCAAAGTTCAATGATCGACAAATTATTACGTAAACACATGAAAAGGACATCCATGCCACGTAAAAACAATGAAATTAATAAATTTGTCTCGATCGAATATTCTAACATTGTCCCTATGATGCTAAAAAATACATTTAATAAACACAAAGTTAACATCACGTATCGAACAAATAACAATGTTCAAAAAATATTGCGTCATAATCGGTCGACACCAACAGAAAGGGAGTCAGGTATATACATAATAAACTGTAACGATTGTGACCGCTTTTATATTGGACAGACAGGCAGAGCGCTTAAAGAACACCTGCCGCACAATAACATGCATAAAATGAAGTCAAATTACGCTCAACATTTAATAGACTATAACCACAGTCACATGAATTTCGACAATAACTTGACACCTCTTCATTATTGCGTAAAGGGGAGATTAATGAACGCCATAGAAGAATTAGAAATTTATAAAGAATTCAGACATAACCCAGATAAGTTACTGAATGATCAGCTATCTTTTCAGTCAAACGACCTATACGATACAGCCCTCGGTTATCAAGATAGGTCTGGTCAATGACCACCTTACAAATAGACTGCTTAGTTTAGTGTATCGTAGATGACGAGATGGAGTACACCAACCGACTTAATCCGTGTCGCACAAAAATTATTATGTGTTGTGTATTTTTGTTTTTATTGTGTTTGTGTTTTAGTGTGTATATGATGACCTGAAAAGTAATATATTATTTACTTGATAATGAGACTACGGTCTCGAAACGCGTCTTAGTAAAACGAATCAAAGAAGTCACACGACGGACTAACAAGCAGGTAATATACTGATAGTTATTTCCTGTATTTATTTCATATAGTTTATGTTTTTACAGCTACACAGACCCGCGGAGAAAAAGAAGAGCTATGATTCGAAAGAAAGAAACAGAAAGCATCGTTTAGTCAATAAAAATCCAATATAAAAACAACCTCAGAGGCAGGGTTTTTCAAAATAAGGAAATAATCAGGAGTTCCTGCAAACGTGAGACAGAGCTTCGAGCCACATCCGTTAAAACAGGATGCAGTGTCTCATTACAGCGTTGCCAGACCTCGGCAGACAGATTTGCGCAGAAATTGCTAAAATGAATATCCACTTGTGAACCGTAGCGATGCTAGCACTCCAAGACATAACTTTTTAGAACTAAAAATATACACTAGGGTCCCATTATTTGACTGCCAATACAAATCAATTTTATTCGTCATTAATCATCATTATAAGACAGAATAACAGGGTCTGCGATTTGGCGGCCATATACGGCTTCCATTTAGGACCAGCCGCCAAATCGAATGCAAATCGTGCCATATAAGGCAGCCAAATGGTACCTAATCTTTATATGTATACATATATATGCATACATATATGTATTACTACATACTGAGGACTACTGGTTGTAGGTTGTATCTTTATTTACGAAAATAAATTGAGACCAGATATCTAATCATATCTGTGGTTTGAAGGTAGGAGGATGGAAGTAAAGCAAACGGTGGTTGGCTCGTTTCCAAGCTGACGGGATACGACTAGATATCTGGTCTCCAGCTGGAGCTGTTTTGCATAATTTTACTAAGGTATTTATGTATGTATATAATATATATTTACTATAAAGAACCAGGAAAACGAAATTATATAAAATTTAATAACTAGTAAAACGTTGACGGTACGGTTGTGAATAGTCAACATGTTAATCTTTTGTGTTCAAGTCCCCTTAAGAGGAAAGGAGGGGAAGAGGGAGCGGTTAAAAATGTTTAAGGTAAAGATTGATCAAGTGACACTTAATTAGTCTAACTTGTACATACAAAAATTACCAAATAAATACTCATACACGTGTATTTATATTACTTTATCATGAACAATCGACGTGTGTTTATTGTAATCTCGATTTTGTTCGCTTCATACAAATTTAGTACAACAATCGAACAATAAATTATATACTGTTATTAAACATATATTTCTTCTGAATAGTAACAGTTTGCATCAGTTTAGTTTTGTGTCAAGGTAGATTGCTATTAGAATATATTACAAGTTCAATAATCAATCGTATAATAGATTCTCGAAATACTAAATTGACGGAACACAAATTATCATCATGAAGGTTTTCGGTGTTTTTATAAACATACTTGTAAAACTACTTTTAGCTGAACGCAATCCATCGCATGGTTTAATGCGTGTTACAGGTAACAATGCAACTATGAGTAAAGGTATGTATTTCTTTAACCATCAGCGTAGTAACAAAGGAAATTTGTACAAGAGGCCTCACCGAATATTTGGTGGCAAAGAAGTTAAATCGATCGAAGACTTTCCTTACATGGCGTTGATGACTCTTTGGGTTTTAGTTTTATTGCGATTAAATGTCATAGAATATGCAGTACTATAAAGCCATTTTAAATTTACCAACATGAATTCGTTTTTAAAATGGTGTTAAAAACTACAACATGTTTTTATTTTTGCAACTCTTTTGATGACACTCATAATACCCATTTATTTAAAAACCGTTCCAGAGAGCAGGCATCAGTTTTGCTCCAACTAAGTTTTAAAATGACGGAAAATTTTGCTCATTTAGCCGAATAAGTTACAACGACCCGTATGTAGTCGTTCTCGGTTCGGGAGCCAATTCTACAACGGTGCGTGACCCAACTTTTGGGAACACTAACTTTAAAAATCGTTGCAGAATAAGTTACGATCAACTATTGAAAGAATCGGGATATCTCTTTTGTCTGGCCTAGGTGATGGAACTGGTTGCTCAATATTTAGCTTTCTAAATATTCCTACTAAAACGCTATCAGTTATTCACTTCCATTTATTTTATTTCAGTTTTATATAAAGTATGCTCAGCTCAGAACTAACTAGTTTACTGTGATTTTTTATGAATTTCTGAGTACTCTGGAACTGACTTATAACTTTTATTATTTGTGCTTTGGATATTACTACAACCAGGCCCCGATTCACCAATGGGCAGACTGGGCAATTGCCCAGTGCTGCAATTTCTGAATGGCGGAAAATTGTTGGAGATTTTTTGATTATTTTCAGAATATTGGTAAAAAATGGGAATGACACAATAAACTTGTTAACTCACGTAAGAGATCTGGTTACAAGCAACTGTCTATTGCTGTAGCGTAGCATTCAGCATATTATGGTTGAACTTAGTTCTGAACCTTGATTCAGGAATAAAACAACTAACAACATTAGAGGGTTATCTGCAGGTAAAAAGGGACGACTTTGATTCATATGAACGGTCAGCATTGCGGAATGTGAATCTCCTACTTACACAAGGGTAAGAGAGAGAAAAGTTTTTGCAGATGAAACCCATGGCATTGAAGGTAATCTAGATGCAAGAAATGCTTTCAAAATAAACGTGTACCTAAAGATCATAGACTCACTAATACCTAACTTAGCAACCAGGAAAATAGCCTATGAAGTAGTATCATCAAGATTTCAGGTGTTGTCATTGTTATTAAATCCGTCTTCGGACTCATCAGAGATTAAAAGAGCCGCTACAAAACTTTGCACAGTATACTCAGAAGATGTTACATCTGACTTTTTAAATGAGTGTGTTCATTTTTAAATGTTCGTTGAGCTTGAAAAGTTCTACAACTTAACTTCAATGTATTTGTACATCAAAGAAAACAACTTAGCTTGCACATTCCCCAACCTTTCAACTGTTGTTAAATTGTTCCTGATGTTGCCAGTGATAAACTGCAGTGCGGAAAAAAGTTTTTCAATTCTTTCAAGAGTGGAAAATCCTAAAAGAACAACTTTAATTGAACTCTTTGGTTTTATTGAGTTCTTAAAAAGACATAAAAAACAGATTTTTCCGAAGTTGTTGCAGAGTCCGCGAAGAAATAATCAAGAAAAAGGCATATGTAGTTATGTTAACAAACAAAAAGTTTTCATGAAAAGTATAGACAATGATTAAATTACAAGCTATTAACTTACTGTAATTCATTTCATCAAAAATTACAAACGTTAGTTAATTTTTCTTAGTTTTAAATGTTAATAACAAGCTGCCAAAGTCATGTATTCTAAGGTTAATGTTTATATTGTTTATTCCTTATTGTTCATTTCGTTTGTTTTCTCTTTGATAATAAAAGTTATAACAACATTTTAATCCACATGTTTTGTGTTTATTTATTAAAAACAAATTGGTTTTACACTTAAAAAATTACAAATGCGCAAACTGGTACCTTTAAAATTATGTTCATGTATGTTTGCAGTTTGCACTAAATACGTAGTTATAAAAAAAATATCGTATTTAAATAAAGAATAAAAGCCTACTAATTTTGTTTTATCTCAACAGTACACACAACATTTCAGTTTAATACCTAATACGTTATTTTTACAACAGTATATGGTATCAGCCCACCATTATTGAGGTAACCCAACAATACTATTAAGGAATCACAAATATTTCAGTCATTTTGTGTGGGAGGGGGCGGCTACGAAACGTTTTGCCCAAGGTGCAGCTTACCCTCAATCGGGGCCTGACTACAACTAGACACATTGGTAATATATAAATGATGGATAATATTATGAATTGATATGTAAACAACAGGTAAGTTGTCACTCTCAAACTTGTTCTAAAAAATAACAATACAATTTATTAAAAATAAAAATCTTTTGTTTTTCCTCCCTCAATACTAATTAAACACAATTCATCTTCAATTTTAATTTAATTAATTTATGCAAGTCTTGCAGACAGAACAACTTGTCAATGTTTTGTACCTTATGTCAATTTATCTTAATTTTACTCAAGTTTTCTATTTAATAGTTGTTATTATTATTTTACAATTCAATAAATTTACTTTTACTTTATTTAATTTTTTTTTAAACAATACCAAAAATTAAAACCAGATCCTAATAAATGTATGTGACTACAAATTAATCAGGCAAAACTAGATATAGGGAACAACTTTCAATCCCTTTCACAGACCTTTCTTCCTCTTTCCTTGATTAATCAGACGAGGTTAAAGACGCCGGGAATTGCTCAAGGTTGGCTAGTAGCAGCTCGGGGTTCTATCAGCTGGAGGTCTCGTTGCAGACGTCTGTTGCTGTTGACACCAACGATTATTTCTTCAGGCAGATTCCCTGTTGTCGTGGTGAAATATAGTTGGTTTATAGATGAATTCTTGTAGACTTAAAATTGGTTCCTCATATTCCTTGGTTCGACTCAACTTGTCGTATCCAGGAATCCCAATATGAAGTTGTTTTGTTACGTCATTTGGCTTGTAGCGATTTCCTAGTTCTTGTTGCTTGAAGCCGTTTAACTCGCAGAAGTCGTTTTTCCCAAATTGCAGACTATTTTCGTTCATATTGTTATTAGTCAGCTCTTCGAACGGACGTTGTATTTTTACGTAGTCATATTTAACTCAAATTAAGCATGAAGCGTCACATGAAATACTAAGCGAAAAGCACTAAGCCATGATAACTCAGTATAATAATAAGAATAGTAAGAACAAATCTTTTCGTCGTTGAGTACCCACCTTATATACCTTTTTTGGTACTGCTCCAGGTACTGGTACTACAGGTGCTTGGTACTACTACTCCCTTCTAGCTTTTTACACCAGATTTAATTTAACTCTTTTTTCATCTTTTTCCGGCGAATTTTGTCCTCTATAGACTTGTGGTGATTTATTAGTTAACTGCCTTAATTAATAACCTTTTTAATCTAAAAAAAAACATTGTTTTATTCAACTCTTTTTTTAAAGTTATCCAACCTGTATCCGCACCAGTTTTGGCCGTGCGTTAATCCCTGACGAGTCCTACCAAACTATACTTAATTTCCTTTTGTTCTTTTTCTTTTCCCAGTAACTTTTTACTGAATAATCCAATTTTTCTCTAGATGACCGCTTCTTGTTGCGTACGCGGCATGATTTTGGTTCCGATGCGGTTTTTCGCGGAAAGGTTTTTTGTTTGGCACTTCTAAGTTTCTTGTTTTCACACATCGTAGCAGTCTTTGATTTCGAACACTAGCAGCAGTTTCTCGTCGCTTTGTGGTTTTCTGGTAATTTTTTGGGGCTTCTAAAATTTCTTGAATTTGGCAACTTTTTTTAATTTAACACGAAATTTATTTTAAATACTGGTTTCTACCAATAGCATTCTATCTACTACTTAGTTGACTTTTCTTTAGTAGCAAAAAGCTATTATTTTCAGATTTGAGGTGTTGAACAATAAAACAAATCAAGTCAATATTTAAGAACAATTTTCATTCATTTATGTATTTCATTATATTTAAACTTACACGTCAGAACTGGTATACACTTTGATAACTATAAATAGAACGTAAATGTGTAGAAATGGCACAGATATAACTGTAAAATTGAGAAGGATACAAATGTGCTCCTCATTCTCTCGATCAAATTTGAGTCAATTGTTGAGTTTTAAAGTCATCATCTTCTCCGAAAATCTAAAATGTTTGTAGGTCAATTAATTTAATTAAACTTAAATTAAATTAAACTAAACTTAAATTAAACTTAATTTAGTTAAACTTACTTGAATTCAACTTTTTATAACGAATAAAAATAATTAAAATATGATCGAAAGTTAACAAATTTAAATGTTCTAACAACTATATAGTTTTAAAATTACTACAATTTATTTACTAAGTTAAAACTCATATGTCTGACAACAATTAATATTTACAAGGCATGCCCTAATAACTTTAGTAGACTGATTTTTTCACGTTAATTGAAAGGGAAGATGGCCGCGAACGCTTGGTACTTGTTTGGTCGAGAGATGTACTGTCTCTATACTATGTAACATTATCCAAACAATTAATTAATCCCCACCAATTTATGTTTTAAAGGAAACGGACACAAATTGTAACAGGATAAAAATACACCCCTGCGGAGCCACCATTCTGAATCGGAAAAACCTCCTTACTGCGGCGAATTGTGATACTAATTGCTCAAAACCGAATTACTGCAAGGAAAATGATCAAGGTGCTTATACTATATATGTAGGAAGCGTTGCCGGCCAGAGTGCTTTAAATGTAACAAAAGTAAAAACATGGCATATCCATCCTGAATATCAAAAATATGATCTTATAAATAAGTAGGTATTAAATTAATATAGGTCTAAGATGTAAACTCATATTATTAACAGTGGTTTACTTATATGTAATACTAGGGCAGACCACTCCATGCTTGGCACCCACTTTTGAGAACGAAATAACTTAACAATATTTTACTTAAAATATGCGAATGAAATAATTGTCTATAACCCAAACACTTTCACTCACTAACAAACCCACCCTCAGACATCCTCACCCTTACACCCACACACCACATGCACACATTAAGTTAATACCTTAAAACAGAGGTAAATGTTTTCTGTTTTAGTTCAATGTGCTCTTAATAACCTAAATGTATCCTTATTTCCTTTAACAGCTTTGAATATTACATATACCAAAACAGTTCAAAACTTTTCGAGTGAAGAATGCAAACAATTACATAAAAACAGTCAAACTCTATTTAGGGTTGAATAAAATTTGAGGTCTCGGTGGGAAATTGAAAGCATCACTTCTTACAAAGAAACATCTTAGCACTTTGTATAAGTATACATTTCTGAATGGTAGAATATTCTAAAAAGAGGAGATTATGCTCTCTTTTAACTAAATTAAATTTAAATATCTTTAACCTGGTCTAGAATAGTTTTATAAATTTTAACAATATATTTTTAAAACTAAACTTATACTTTATTAAATAATATTTGTGTATATTGCATAGTTGTTGTAACCAACTTGGTTCTATTATGAATAGTCTAATTAGAATTACCTATGTGAGTGAACATGCGAATACCACTCTTTGTGGTAAAAGGCAATAATGCCAAAATGTAACTTTATTATTTTTCTGTAAAGATATTTGAACCATTTCAAGCATCGCTTACTAACAGTGAGAAGGGGCGGTTTAAAAGCTCCCAGTTCAATTTCCTATCTTGTACCAAAATTGATTTAAGGCAATACTTTTCCTCTGATAAATTAAATCTATAAAACTATTAAGTTAGGTCATGATTTTGGTTGTAAGTTGAAAATTGAAAAATTGATCGCCTTTTCTGTCCTAACATATTATGTAATTAAGGAAATTGATATTTAATTGCCAAGTATTTAATCAATTTGTGAAAGAAGTAAAATGAAATATAAACAAACATCCTTATTCAAAGGTTCTTTAAGATAAACCACAATGTAATAAAGGCTTTTTAGGATAAGGACCACACAGTGAAGAAAAATCACTTTGCAAAATGTAGTTCAATAACACATTTCTCTTGAAGAGCGCTTCGAAAACACAAGATTATTTGTTGCAAACAGCAAATTATTCTTCAAGCACTTTCTTACATAATGAACATACTAACGTATAGACAAATATACAAATATCATAGTTTCGGTATGTGTTAAACATATTAATATATCTTTAAGAATTGTAATTAAAGTAAAACAATAAACTTAAGATGAATATTTGTGTATTTGTTTACATTTACTAAAGTTCAAACAAGTGCAATACAACAAGTAGAAATAATATCAACTATGGCTATTCCATAATGTTTGCATTTGAGTTTAAACAATTATAAACATATATATGTTATAAGTAAAATAAAACAAAATTTATGAAATGTATTTCAATTATACTTTCAGAACTTTACTAGATTTGTTATGTTTTTAATTAATGCCAGTTACACTAACAAATATTTGGTAGCGTAGAACAAGTAAACCAAATGCCACTAACTAGTGTAAGGTGTAAGGCATATTGAAGCAGTGTTTCCACACAGAGATATTTTCATGTTTCAAGTTTAATATAAATTCAGATTTTGTAAAATGCAAGAAGATATGTAAATATGTATTATGTATCCCGTTGCAAAAAACATTTTTGTGTCACATTATAGAGTATTATGGAAAGGTCGACAAGAGAATCTTTTAAACAATGTTTTTGAACACTATTTCAACAGGGTATGAAAAGTGAAATTTAAAAGGGCGTTTCTATAACATTCTGTTTTGTTTTTAACTACAATAGTAGTAAACAATATAAAAAGTAGTTTTTTCCTGCAATTTACAAATGCAATATTACAATACATTTAATTTTTAATATTATTTTTGAAAATGTTTACCTTTTTCTTAACAACTTGCTTTACATCCATATATCTAATTTAGGATGGGAAGATAAACGACACACACAAAAAGCCAAATGCTTATCTATGACGTATGTACACTACTTAATGTATTAGGTAGAAAATAACATATGTAATTTTAAGGTTATATACATTAAATAATATTGTATGGTAAGGTAGGTTTGTTGTCGGATAGTTTACATTAATTGTGTTCCATTTTCATACAAATAATTTATATAATATTTAGCATTAAAATATTTAATTACTTCTTCTTTATATTGTACGACTCTATTTACATAAAGTGTTACTTCTGTTTTAATAATTGCAACAAACAAACTCATTTATTCAGTGAATAAGAACAAATAATCGGATCTTAACTGTAATAAGAGACGCCGAGCATTAACTTGTGTAAATAGTAATTTCCTTTTATCATTCTAATGTTCATTTCATTCTTTTGCTTTTGGGTTTCTAATTTTCATAAATCTTGGTTTCTCTCAAATTATTAACTTTAAATGGTTCAGAGACATTAACATAAATTGCCTGAGAATTGAAAAAGAAAAGTAACATTTGGTAAAATGTCCCAAGTTTAAAGTTGTTCAAAATATAATATGGAATTTTTTATGTTAGAATGTATGTCTAGATCTTCGAAAAAGAATTCCCGTATTAGACAAATTACTACTTGAAGTAGGATTCATGTTGACAAAATTGGTCTTAAAATTAAAAAGAAAGTTAAAATCTATTTCTAAATCTGTTATTAAATTAATGAATATAGACTTGGTGGATGACAGCTTCCTGAGATAAAAATAAAAAATAACCGGTGAACAGAAAATTCAAGGAGTGCTTTAGTTGCTGATTTAAAATAAATTGTAAACGTTCATCAAATTTTTGAACAAACTCATTTTGTTCTGATACACTGATGGTATAATGTTGGCACAGAGGCCTTTATAAATGCTGTCTACAACAAATGCTTGCTTCATCTAGAACGGACTGAGTTTTCAATATCAAACCAATGCAACAGTTTGGCCTTCCCTCACCAAACTTAATGGTGCAAACTTGGAAAGCGTTAATTAGCCGGAGACTTCAAGCAGACACCACCTATCGTTCCTCGGTGAACCCAATGCTAATGAGGTGAGAGCGTGAATTAATTCATCCTATCTAAGGCCAAAGATCCAATTCCTATCCTTGCGTGTAAACATGAGGGTTCATCTCGAAGACCAATGAATACATATACTATAAGAAGGTCACTCGCTATGGAAAAAAGTCAGCACAATTTATTCCAAGGTTTAGTAACTGACCAAGGCGAGCGCTAGTGTTTTTCCCTCGCCGTCAGGGAAAGAGGGAGAAACGTGGTGGGGGTCTGTGAGTGCGTTGAACCTTCTTGCCTTTGGGGGAAGCTATGATGCCAAGTTGACCTGACAGCAAGACGGGTGTTGGGGGTGCAGTGCATAACCCTCCGAGTCAGAGAGGACTGTCATGTGAGCAAATGAATGAACGATTGTTTGCAACTAAGCGGGGTTCGTTAACACTTCTGTCCAGTGAACAGTTAGAACTAAGTAGCCAGTTTCTGGCGTGGTGTTTGTGGTCAGGGACTTCGATATACAATAATAAATCAATTGGATTACAATTAATCGGAAAGTTCGTCAGAGGGGAGACTTGGAATCAAACCCATGAATCTGTAAATTAATAATTTATAGTGTCTGTAAATATTCCTGTATTTGCTACGCAATCCTGTTGCAAAGGTTTGAATCTTAAAACGTAGGAATCAAACCCATGACTCTATAAATCAATAAATATATCACATATCTGTACATATTCCCAATTTTTAATTTGACAGTTTATAATCTACAGTACATAAGCGGGTAACTTTGTAGACACAATAATAATTATTATGCAGTTGACTATTCCTATAGCTGATACATTTGGATTAGTGACCCCTTCTACCGTTTTTAACAAATTGCATGAAAATCATAGGAGATAGAAAAAATTATAAATAACGAAGTTGTAGAAAAGCTTAAATATTTTTACAATTTATGACATATATATATATATATATATTATATATTATATAAAACAAAGTCGGGTTTGTTACAACACTTATAACCGAAGAACGGCTGAACCAATTTTAATAATCTTTGATTTATTAGATTTGTCTCCACCCAGAATAGCAGGATAGCTATTAAAATATCGGAAAAATAAATAAATAAAATTAATTAAACACACAAAATAATAATGTATTTACATTCATTACCATAGCAACTAATTGAATAAAATGTCAGGTAAATAGTTGTTCAGATGTCCAGCTTAATATCACAATAATGGTAATATTGTCCTAAAATAAAGTAACAGCTGTTTTAACAAATTTACAACATATTATATTTTTTAGGTTACGTTTACAAAATAATATATTACTAAACACACAAAACCAATGAAGGATTGCGTTATGATAATCGTTTTATAAAGAAGTTTCCCTTGCAGCCACGGTGGCCGTGGTTGTTAAAGCGTCATTGCTTTATCAATCGTCATGGCAACCATCAATGGAAAGGTTCCGGGTTCAATTCCTATTGACCCCGAATAATTTTCTAAATGGTTTCTTAACAGACATCGTTGGCTGTGGTTCGGATTCCACGTAAAACTGTAGGTCCCGTCTTCATTAGCCTTAAGTGCAAAACAGTAGGACGTTAAACACAAAAAAAAAAAAAAAAAGTTTCCCTTGCTGTTTTTTTATGTAGACATTATTATACAAATCACCTATATTGTAAAATAAAATTGTGTAACAGTGATCAGGATTGATTTACAATATCATATAGGTACAAACATAATATTTGTTATTGCTGGTTCAATGATCTTTTTGTATAATATTATATACCTTAACAATTAATAGGAGATAGGAATAATATTTTTAATGAGGTGTACGGAAATATTTCCAAAAATATACTCTCAGATAATATATTAACTCCGTTATTTTAACTCATAAAAATGATGATTGTACTGTGATAAATACTGATGTAGGCCTACTTATAAAATTCCAGGTGAATATAATTTTTTAATTAATGTATATAATTGAATGTTAATAATATAAATAATTATAACATCAAATCTAACATGAACTCTAAAATGTTAAACACAGTCAATGTCCATTCAATGTATTTACATTCAATAAACTTAAGATGTTGTTTCATCAGAATAGGCCTAACCTAACATTATTGTGTGTATGTTTAATTAGAATGTTGTGTGTATGTTTTTTTATTAAACTTAACTTCAAATGTCACTTAGTAGGCTATATAGTTTATCGAAAATTCAAATATAGAAAACAAATTTATTGAACCCGCTAATAACAGTCAAGCAAACATTCGGGTAGAACAACGTCTGTCGGGTCTGCTAGTACTTTCATAAATAAGCATTTATTGTGAAATTATTTATGGAATTTACTGCATCAGGGTCTCCCCTCAAGCAGTTTCAAATGTTAAAGTGTCTGTGTTATCTACACTACAGCTGAGTGTCCATGTCAGCTGATTGGGTTCAGAAATACTGTTAAAATCAGTACCAACATTTTTTTGCAATTTTATACTTAATAATATCTATAATATGCCTATAAAATGAGAAATCTGAATTTAATCCATCTTATTTGTTAAAAACCTAATGAAATAGTCACGTGTAAGTGATTCATATTTAAAGTTTATATTTTTATCCATAACACTGCGTTTTATTTAAATAATAAACATTACTTCTCATAACCCCAATCATTAAGAATTGTTTTTCATGCTTTGTAAATTGGGGAAATAAAAACCACCTTTTTTATTCATAACGGCATTAAAAATTTGAAAATGGCAGTTTTGGGGATTTTTCTGTATTGGAAACTAGATTAGATTGGAAACTATATTGGAAACTAAACTAGGGGACACCCCTGCACGCTTCACGTGCCAACCCCGCCACTCACTACGCTCGTGATGTTCCAACTCGCTTCACTCGTTGGGTAACCTCGACCTTCAGCCTCGGTCTTTTTAGAGTTGCTCGCTGCGCTCGAACGGGCAAATTCACTCCGCTCATTTGCATTCCTCGGGCTTTGGCCTCGGTCTTTTTTTTACGGTTTTACCGATATCAAATTAGAGTTCAGCACCTTAAAAACATATAGAAAGTGACTTTTATAACAATTGGTCCATAAATAATAAATTTGGATGTTTAAGTTCGCTTAGTTCACGTCAGAGGTATGGTAGGTAAAAACTGACGTCAAATTCGAATTCAGCACTTCAAAAAACATGGGGAAAGTGAGTTTCATATAAATCGGTTTGTTAGTAACAATTTTGAGTTGTTATGTTCGCTTAGCTCACTTCATAAGTAAGATAAGTAAAAACCGATGTAAAATTCAAACTCACCTCAAAAAACATATTGAAAGTGAACTTCGCAAAAATTGGTTCATAAATGAATAACAAATTTGAGTTTTTACAATCGCTTGGCTAGGTAAAAACCGGTGTCAAATTCGAATTTAGCACCTCAAAATCCACGTAGAAAGTTAATTTCGTAAAAATCTGTCAAAACAAATTTTAGTGTTACCATTCGCTTAGCTAAAAATATTCTAATTAATTAGCATTTTTATTTACTACTACGCGGTAAGTGGTTATGTGTTGGGGTTTTAATCCAGTTTCAAACCCTTGGGGTATGCCTAATTAAAATCCCAATTGCTCCAAATTGATCAGACGGTTTGGAGGAATTTAGATAGTTTTGAGACTAGTGTAATACGGTTTTGTGATATTATACAAGCGACCCGTTACTAAATTGCCTATGTTACTTATATTGCACATGTTTTAATAATAATAAATGAAATCACCTTTCCTTATGTTTTACAGGGAATGTGAAGAAAGATACATTTTTGTTGTTGCTATATATAGCATCACAATCCTTATAAGAGCACTTTACTGTTGAGGCCATTATAGATGTAAGAATAACACATACACGCAAACAGTTCACTAGAATAACTACTGCACAGAATAAACAGCGAATACAGCAGGAAGCTGGCAGACATCCGTTGACTTTCCGACTAGACTATGTGAATTCATATTCATTCAATTTGGCAACATGGCTTTCTTCGAAATAGCGGAAGTGCAGAGCCGAGCCTTCAACCCCCTCCGCCTATGTCCTCCCTTTTTCCCTCACAGAGAGGGAAAAACACTAGCGCTCGCCTTGGTGAGTTACTGAACCTTGGAATAAATTGTGCTGACTTTTTTCCATTGGGAGTGACCTTCTTATAGTATATGTATTCATTGCGAAGACAGAGAAGAGTTTTCAAACTTACTTCTTCAAAACGGGGATGGTAATTTACCTGAAGAGTTAGGCAAGGCCAAATAATATTTACTTAAAAGTCAAAGACCTAAACACTTTAATTGAAAATATCCACGACAAATTTAACAAACTGCACAAAGACATTCTTATTCCAATACAAAATCATTAATGCTGGCTGCAGAGTTGTTATTTGTTAAAATAGCTCTTTCTTTATAACCCAGTCAATAAAGGTTTTTTGTCGGAACTAATTAGTAAAAAGCTGATTTTTTCATGGATGTTAGTTGATTATATAAGGAATATTTTCTGAAAAGTCCCCGCCCCTCCCCCTTTTGCTTCTCCCCCCCCTTAAAGTTCACTTTTGAAAGACTTTTTTATTTTGTCAATATCTAAGAGATAAAAAGCTATAGGTTCATTTTTATTTCGTTATTGTAATCCTTATAATATTCTCTATAAAAAATGTTCATTGCGTTTAAGCTATAAAACAATTATTTATCGTGTATTTTTAAATTTAATCTTAAAATTGTTACTTTTCTATTACAATAATTACATGTTTAGCTATTTTTTATTAATATGAGACAAGTTATAAAAAAATAGCTAAAATAAAACTTTAAGGGTATTTTGCAATCTTTATATTGATATAAGTTTTATAAATTTTAAGTGCAGACAGTTGACTTAATCGGCCTGGCAAAGGGAGATGGCGCGGCGCGGGGCGTACGCGTCCTCGCGAGCCAGATCAGCCCGTTGGCATATCAGCGCTCAATCTGCAGTAAAGGCGTATTGTTTGGACTTTTATTTGTATAGCTGGTCTAATTATGGGTATTACAAGGGTAAAATTGACATAATTTTTTTCCCTTTTAATTTTTATGTGAAGTTTTATAGGAGGGGAGCAAGAGGGGGAGGGGCGGGGACTTTTCATAAAATATTCCTTATATAATTAATTAACATCCATGAAAAAATCAGCTTTTCACTAATTAGTTCCGACACAAAACCTTTATTGACTGGGCTATAAAGAAAGAGGTGGGCTATTTTAACACCAAATAACGACTCTGCAGCCAGCATTTATGACTTTGTATTGGATCAATTTTCTTCAGAGTTGATGAAATATCAGTCTGTAGATATGTGCTTGAGTGGAGGACGTGGTTCACTAACCTGTAGAGTTCCTTCAGACTTTGAACTCGCCATGAGTTACACCTCACAATCTCTGCCTCAAAGTTGGAACTCCAATAATGTTGCTGCGCAATCTGATCCCTCCTAAACTTTGTAACTTGTAACGGAATGTGATTTAAGCAATTATATTCACAGGATGTGGAGCAAGAGAAACAGTTATTGTATCCCGAATCCCTTTGATTCCTTCTGACTACCATTTTCAGTTTAAATGACTGCAGTTTCCCGTCAAGGTCTGCTTCGCCATGTCGATAAACAAAGTGCAAGGGTAATCTTAGAAAGTAGCAGGAGTGGATTTAAAGAATGACTGGTTCACCCACGGCCAGTTATATCTAGCCTGTTCACGTGTAAGTTCTCCTGACAGTCTGGTGATACTGCAGCCAGATGGGGGAACAAAAAACGGAGTTATAAGGAAGTTGTATAAAACCAGTAATTAAAAGTGACATCCTGTTTTCCGATGGTAAACCAAATTTACTATTTTCTATTGCAGTTCACACTAATTCAAACAATAGTTTAGTTCTGACAAAATTGGCTTGCAAATCCCAATAGCCTGGCTACAAAAATGTTGAACACCATGTGGTGGTGGTGGATAAAGGCTCTTGCCTAAAATCTTGTCTATAGTTCGATTTTAGAACATAACAATCACTAAAGCTTTTTATTTATTTTTTTCAACGCTGTAATTATGCTTGAGAAACCCAATTACCTACCTTTAAATATCTAAATCCGAGAGGTTAAGGTGTATACTAAAGGCTTTGTTCCGCCTCACAATCTTACTGGAAATTTGCACACAGGACTACACACTAAACTTCTGTTTTCGAAAAGGATCCGTGTTTATGCAACTTGGGCTTTAGTTTTCAATATTTTCCAATAGTAGTATTATAACAAAAAATTACATATTTTTCCATTTTACTTCCCGTAGCGAAGTATGGGTATGCAATTAATTATATAGCTTGCAGCCGAGAAAAATCACATGTTAGTAAACAGCTAAAAATATTGGGAAGGCACAGTTATAATGATATCAAAGTTAACATTTATAAATCTTAGATATATATCTCAAAATAATATTAGTCGTATGTCTTTACTTTTAATAAGGCAAAAAAACGTATGCTATGACAAACTTCATGGCTTCTGGCAGCGGATTGTATTTACTAATACAACTATCAATGCCATCATATAACTAATAATTTAAAATATTTTTGACTTCTGTTCGTTTGCATTGTTCTTACCGATTATTTGTTCTGACGCATTTACCATATCTTGAAATTAATCTTGATCCAATCACAAAATGAATAACACGGGAATTGGTGGACTTTGACACTAGCAAGAGCAGTAATACGAGCTAAAAGTATTCAAAAGTTATGTTATTAAATATTTATAATTATTTAGACAGTATACAAATATTTAAAAATTATTTATTGAGTATTATGTATATCCTTTCATACGCATTAAAATGATTATACTTTTTTTTTTCACTGGTACTTAAAGGTTACTTTAGTACTTCAATCTAATAATTATACTTTAAAAATTGCCTATCATATTTATTTTAAATCTATTTGAACGTTACTTAATCCAAATTAAATAACGCAAGAAGTATTTTATCAATCTACCAAACTTAGAAATTTCCCTCTTGTGTAAAACATTAGCCTACTCCGCTTATACTAAATAGGTATTTATAAAAGAGTAATATTATAGATATTATTCGATAAACCTTGTTTCTTCGGGAAGAACACGTTTATCCAAAACTTTATAAAGTTATAATGTCATGATACTGGCGTTTGTGTCAGCTATTTTCTTCGCTGATGAATAACTAGAATAAGAAAAGTAACCATGTTACTACCTTCCAACTCGTATTTACTGTAATTTGGCAACTCATCTCAGCTGTTATTACGTCACGTGGGGGTAGTGCTGTCCCAACTAACTGATTAAAATATCGAAATAAGTACTGAGAGTTCAAATCTATTTTCTTATTTATTTCTCTGTTTGTTTTCCAAACCATACTAAGATCAATTATACTGTGTCCTACATTATTTCAGTCCAAACTTAAAAACGTACTATCAAAACCACTCACTACGAACAATAACGTAACTAACATCGTTCAACAATCTTAATTATATAAACCATTTATCTATGTTTCGTATCTTCAATATGTGCTTCTACAAAAAATAGAATTAGTCCACAGGTTTGACAATTATTTTTATTTTTCATTCCTGGAAAGACAATATAATTGCCTAGTAATTACTTATAAATTACAAATTTATATTTGTTAAAGAACATAACCTTCTTGCGAACATCATCTGCATTAACTTCTATTATTATGTTTACAATTACAAAATTATATTGTTTAAAGACCTTGCAAACATGATCTGCATTAATTTATATTATTACGTTTACAATTACAAAATAAATACGAAACGTATACTTTTACTGTATCTTACTGTAGCAGCAATAATTTTAAATCACTTTAATTTCAATATTAAACATTTCTCCAGATTGTTTTAAGAAATATTTTCTGTTCAATTTTCTTCATTTACTAGATATTGATTTATTAAATCTATTTATTATTATATTTCTAAGCGCCTAGCTAGAAAGGTACAACCTCTGCACTCTGTCGTTTAAGTAGTAAAATACGAATGTAAAAGATATCAGCTTGGTGGCGTGGCAGTAGTGTAGTGACATGATTCAAATATTGATTCGTGTGAAGTTGAATAATGGTATTAAAAATTTGTATACTCCTTTTGGAATGTTTTTGTTTTTTTATAATTAACTATAACTAATTAGGCCTACGTAAAACTTAACTATTAGCTATAATGTCATACTAAAAATACAGTTCGGGCAAACTAGGACTGCGTTTGGCCTAATGGGCATGTCATCCCTTCTACTTCTCCTTAATTAAACCTGCCTTGGCTTTACAACCAATTCCACAAATAAATAGGTCCACAAATAACATTTAACTGAGGAAATGGACAGCGCTCACATTCTTATAACTTTACCTACTTGCTTACAACCTTTATATAAAAAAGTATTTCACATTTTAGAGAAAAATATGGCAAATATCTATAAATAAGTAAGGTTTTGTTTCATAAAAAAATTATGCAGTAAAATGTTATAACTGTGATGCAAAATTTTACTAAGTTTTTGTCATAAAATAAAAGTGATGCAACAAAAATGTTCAAAGCAATAAATTTTTGTATTTTTAGGCAAAAAGAAAACTTTTTGTTGTTAATAATTAATGGAATTAACTTTTTTATTTGAAACAATAATTTTCTGTACGACCCTTTGTTTTTAGTCAGGAGGAAGGTAATTCCTGTAATGAATACATTCTGTGCTTGTTTGACATTGATTTGGTGCGATCCTGGCTGTTACGTAGGTCCACTACAATTACTACATAATACCATTGTATTTGGATAATATTATTCATGATCTATGATAATATTATCTTGCTTTAATCATACGGTATTTAAAGTTTTAGGTTTTGTATTCTTTTAACATTGTATTGTTAGTCGCCAGGTTGGTGAAAGTTAGTAAATACACATACACAATTTTTGTGGGAAAAGTAAATAGGATGATGTAACGAGATGGGTATCTCAGGAAATACTTCCTGCCTTCCTGCTCTCTTTATTTGACGATTCCAAGAAAGCATTCTCCTCGACCTCATAATTTTTAACACATTGCGACGGACTGAGATGTACGCAATGCAATATTTTTCCAATAAAACTGCTAAAAAATCACTAAGTCCTTAAGACCTAAGAAGGTGAATTAAATAACATTTTAACAAAATTTGATATATAATAGAAAAAGGGGTAATGTAA
>JAGFPH010007580.1:0-14331 GCA_018207615.1 Philaenus spumarius | reverse complement strand
TCTATAATTCATAAACTATTGGGATATTTGAATACTAGGTATTTTTGTAAATAATAACTTTTTTATAAAGCAAAATAAAATTTTAATAATTTCCTTTTTCAACTTTTAAACATAAAACAGTACTTTTGGATTTAATCTTTTTCCAAAAAAAACAAATGATAAATCTCTTTTCAATTAGAATAATAACTTTCTTAAGCTATAAGGCAGAACTAATCTTTTACCTAATTATACTTTATTTTAATATTTTTATACTCAATTGAATTTAATTAATAATTTAATGAAAATTTCAATTTGAATTTACGACTTAATGAATTTACTTCTATAATTAATTACAAATATTTCTTAAATTAACATCCTATGTAACCCAGTATTTAAAATAAGTTTATTTGAATTTAATTCAGGCAATTTAATAGGGACTAACGTATTTTACGCTTCTACCGACCTTTTCACACTTGTCCAGGCGTCGCGACGTTTGTTGTGAAGTCCGCGAACGCTGTATAGTGATGGTAAGCTACAGATGTTCTGCGTGCTGATAAAGTTGTCTTGTTGGTGAAGGTGAAGTCCTGTAGGGTTGTCTGGATGGATGATGGATGGCTTCTTAAAGATGGATGTGGTACTGCCGTGTCTGCAATCCCGGTTCGGTTATTCCCTCGAAGCTACAGTTGCATGTCCTAGTGGTCGCCTGGTGGTGTCCTGGAGTCCTGTCTGGAAGATATACGAATCACTCCATGTATCAGCTGTCTTGCAGGCTATGTTCTTCCTCCAGAATATTCCAAGTTAGGCCAACTTTGTATAGACTAAGTTGCCACTGAAGTTCTTGTAGAGTTAAGGCGGTGTCTATTGCTGCATCCCAGGTGAAAACCGCAATGACGTATCTTCTTACTTGTTATAAAATTTATAAAGGTTAACGAAGAAAATACTTAGCTTCTAGTATGCTAAAGTATTTTGTAAAAACAAGTAACCGCTCTCGATGCGTCTACTTACATCGTCAAAATATTAAGCATCTCGAGTTTCCCCGAGCAATCGTTTATATAAGGTTTTTCGGCACTATTTCATTGCCAACTTGAGCCTTCTTACACTGTATTACTACAATGCTTTAAAATTCGTTTTTTCGACAAATTTAAACTTCTGGTCTATGTAATTTTTCATCCTGAATTTTATTTAAATTTTTTCATTACTTTTCCACTTGATTTAGCCATTGTTTTAAGTAAGTTTTCTTTTGTTTTTGGAGTACTCCCACTTTCGTATGCTGGTAGCCTTGCTCCCCCTCCAGCCGTCTCATCTTCGGCCCGCCCTTCTGCTGTTCCAAGTTCTTATCTCGCTTCCCGCAGTTTATGCTATGGAAAATCCTTTTCGCTGTAACTTCTCCAGGGTTTTCCCGATTTTCCTGAGAGTGATATCATTTGATTCAGCTCGTTGTTGTCTTTCCCCACGAACTCGAGTGACGTTCGTACGACTCTTGGTTCGCGTACACGACCCGCGCGCGTTTTTCCGCGGCGATTTTTCCCGGAAAAGTCTTAATTTTCCGTTTCTTTCAGTTTTTCGTTCTACACTTCTTATTGTCCATTGGTTCTTGTTAACTAGCCGGATTTTCATTTCATTTCTGCTTCTGGTTGTCTTGCTGTGAGGTTAGGGACTTTAACGATTTTTTTACTAACTGGGGTTTTACTTTACTCCCGAAACATATATCAAATACTGGATTATTTTTACATAACTATGTTACTTACATACTATTTACCATTTTGGGTTGTTAAAAATTTAAGTTTAATTTTTCCTTTAGCTGTAAAGGTGCAAATTCTATCACCTTTTTCCTTTCAAAATTTTCTAGTTTTTCTTTTATATTATAAATTACGTTTATCAATACTAAAACTTGTTTTGGTTAGAATTTAAAAAACTTCAACTTTAACCTACTTTTTTATCCTTTGAACTTTGTGAATTACCATTAACTGTTTTATTTGACAAAATTTCGCTAAACCTTATTTCACCTTTATTTTAGGCCTTTTTAAGAAAAGCCTAAAAAACCTTTTCTTTTTCAATTTAGAGGAATTTTGAAATTTTTCCCATACTTTGACAGCTCGTATCTTACGTAACTTAGTGTTTTTTTATTATCTAATCTTGCAGTAAATACACCCGCGGTTAGCGTAATACATTTCCTGAAGATTTTTATTTTTTATTTAAATCCTGGATTTTGGCTTCCCGAAAGAAACTTTAAGTTATTTTTACAAGTTTCCTTTCCATTACTAACAGGCAGGGTCCAAAAGTTTAATTCAGCCCGATAACGGACCGCCCGTGTTAACATGATTGTCGTGACCTACATTCAGCTTCAACCCGCGGCAAGTCCAGATTATTCAAACTTACAAAATTAATTATAAATTTAAACTCAAGACCTACAACGAGTTTTGTCCGTTGTAATACAAATTTAAATTTGGAGTAAATTTGCCTTTTTATTAATTCGTAACAGCTTATTACGCGTAGTGTGAATATTTCTCTGACTCGAAATATGAATAACCGTGAAGTACACATCTTTGTCTATTATCTTATTTTCTGAATTCCCTTTATTTATACAGAACTGAACCTTTTTCGCTATTTTAATTTCTTTCCAGCATGTGACATCACGGCAGATCACATCACCTGATGCGTAGAACGTTACGTTTTAAGCTGCACACATTCAGAACACGCTTCATTCTTGAAAATATTACTTTTGTTAATAAATCACCAAATTTAATATTTTGTTCCTTGCGGCGGCATCCATCCGTTGCATACTTTTACAGAAATTTATCATTAAAACAACGCGGAATATGATTCATAAATAGCCTGACAAAAAAATTATATTTTAGAATTAAATTTAGGTCTACAGAGTAAGAAATTGGATTTTTAAAATTTATTATATAGCCTAATTCCTTACGAAACGTTTTAAGACCCAGCAATTGTTTAAAAACATATTATTTGTTTAGTTGTTTATAGTTCTTTAACGTCTTAAATTCTTTACGTTATGCCAGTTAGACTAATGAAGGCGGAAGAACAGCATATTTCGCCCCTTAAATCGATATAACCATGCTTGAACCTACTAGTTTGAAGCTTAAAATCTCTAGGTCACTCAGCTTCCCTTATTTGTTTCGTATTTATTGAACCTAAAAGCTAGACGCATTATGTATTTTAATTAAACAAATAAAATTTAAAATTAACTTAATAAAAATTAAGTTTAGGGTAAGAAGGTATTAAACTTAACTTACAATTTAGTTGTTTAGTTATAGTTTTTGCTCCTTGTTTTGTGGTTTGGGTTTTTATTTAAATCAATGTATTTTAATAGTTAACGTTTTTCGAATTATTAAGTGTTTATTAATAAAAAAATAAAGTTGGTTTGAAGAATAATTTTAGAATACTAAAAAGAGAAATTATCTTTGAAATCACATTACTATTGCCTCAATTTTAAATGGACATCCTTTATGTTCGTATTTTAATATTTTATCCAACAGAATGGAGCTGTAGTACCTGTGACTCAAGGCTTTTAAAATTATTTATATTTTGTTGTTTAATGTGTTTACTTTATACAAAGAGACTGTGTCATACGCAGGTAAATCGATAGTCAGTGTAGTCAAGTTCGAATCTACACATTTCAAACCTTTAGCCCTCAGTCAAACCTTTAATCGTCTTAGAATTATAATATATATACTAGATACTCTTAGAATTGAAATATATAGTCTTACGTCTGAATAGAGTTAGTAAGTAAAAACTAATAATTTTAGTAAAAATAAGTAACAAACTATTATGTCATATCGTTGATATTTAGAGTAATTTTAACAAAGTTTACTAAGTTTTAATCTTAATAGTAAATTTACCGTTTAATTGTACATAAACAAACGAAATTGTACTAACCAATGACAAAAACTTGATCAATTTTAATGACTAGTAAATATCGACTGCCAATTTTATTGTACTACTACGTTATTCGCACACATAAATAACGTAAGTACCCTGAACTCAGTTGAAGTATATAACGTTTTATAATTTCCATAGTGCCTTTTGATTGCTTTGTAATAATGTTTATTACTAGTACTTACGTCAAGTAGCAATCTTGAGTTTAGTATATTTTAATACTTTATTACAGCTGTTTCGGTATAACACATACCATCATCAGATGAATAAACACATATATACATAACACTAACACACATTACACATAAATAAATATAACATAAAAGTTTAGGTACTGCAGTACAAGTCAAAAAAATATTAAAAAAGTGATTTCCTGATATGACCACATCTTACTAGTGTGGAGGTCAACTATTCACTGTGACTTTATAAGGTTGGTCTTATTGACATGTCATAGTCCACAATCTTAGACATTCTTATCTAATGTAGCGAGAGTGTCATATAGGCAGTTAGATGCAAAGTTCAATTTGTCATTTAATAAAAACTATCTGGGTTGGTTTTGAATTGTTTATATATCTGGTATTCTTCCAATACGTCCATAGTCCTGCCCTTATTTAGAATATGTATAATTTCCATATTGCTAGCGATGTCGGTGTATTTATGGTCGTTGTCTATCAGGTGTTCGGCATAATTAGAGGTTATTTTTAATCGGTTATTATGCGGTAAATGTTCTTTAAACCTGGTTCTAAAGTTCCTTCCAGTTTGACCAATATATTGTTTATTGCAGTTGTCACAATGCAATTTGTATACACCACATTTTGTAAATGGATCGTTGGGGACTTTGTTGAAGTTGGAATTAAAAATGTGGCTCAGGCTCCCAGAAGTTCGGTATGCTATTTTATAACCTATTTCCCTAAAAAGGTTACAGATAGGATGTTCGAGGTAGCTGCTATACTTCATGGACACAAATTTTGGTTTGGGTGGAATTTGTGCTGTGTTTAAGGGTTTTTGGTTAATAATAGGAGCTAAACACAATTTCAAGATATTTAGGAAACCGTCCCAAACAAACCACTCCATTCATTCCTCATCTAACCATCCACAATCCAACAAAATGCCGCTTTTCACAGTTATGTGCACAGAGCACTCTCAATACCCATGAACACAGCAAACCTCAATAATGAAATTAATATAATTAAACAAATAGCAATAGTTAATGGTTACAAAACTAATATTGTGGATAATTGTGTTCGAAAACATAAACTGAGAACCTTAAAAAACCAAAAACCCTTAAACACAGCACAAATTCCACCCAAACCAAAATTTGTGTCCATGAAGTATAGCAGCTACCTCGAACATCCTATCCGTAACCTTTTTAGGGAAATAGGATATAAAATAGCATACCGAACTTCTGGGAGCCTAAGCCACATTTTTAATTCCAACTTCAACAAAGTCCCCAACGATCCATTTACAAAATGTGGTGTATACAAATTGCATTGTGACAACTGCAATAAACAATATATTGGTCAAACTGGAAGGAACTTTAGAACCAGGTTTAAAGAACATTTACCGCATAATAACCGATTAAAAATAACCTCTAATTATGCCGAACACCTGATAGACAACGACCATAAATACACCGACATCACTAGCAATATGGAAATTATACATATTCTAAATAAGGGCAGGACTATGGACGTATTGGAAGAATACCAGATATATAAACAATTCAAAACCAACCCAGATAGTTTATTAAATGACAAATTGAACTTTGCATCTAACTGCCTATATGACACTCTTGCTACATTAGATAAGAATGTCTAAGATTGTGGACTATGACATGTCAATAAGACCAACCTTATAAAGTCACAGTGAATAGTTGACCTCCACACTAGTAAGATGTGGTCATATCAGGAAATCACTTTTTTAATATTTTTTTGACTTGTACTGCAGTACCTAAACTTTTATGTTATATTTATTTATGTGTAATGTGTGTTAGTGTTATGTATATATGTGTTTATTCATTTGATGATGGTATGTGTTATACCAAAACAGCTGTAATAAAGTATTAAAATATACTAAACTCAAGATTGCTACTTGACGTAAGTACTAGTAATAAACATTATAACGTTTTAATGAATTGGTAGTTAGTTTTTATAGTTTTATAATATGGTTTTACTTTAGGATTGCTTATAGTAACATAAATATAGATCTTGATGTGCTCGAGATAATGTATTTCATAGAATAAAATTGTTTCTTAAATTATATGTTTAATCAGGTTTAATCAAACCTACTTCTGATATAATGTCATCGAGTTATACAGTATTTGGTTATTGTACTTCCATGTATGGTTGCAGAAGATGATGATGATAGTGTCTTTAAAACGCTTTTGAGAAAATAAACATATTATTTGTAAGAATTTGTACTTATGTTTTGTTATATTAACCTAAATAATCTTACAGATCTTCAAATTAATCTTCACATTTAATAAATAAATACTGTCCATGCTTTATTTAAATACTAACTTATTACATCAGTATGATTATTCATTAAATATTTTGAAACCAAAGGCTGGTGGAAACTTTACAATATTATAAATTAATATATTACAATAGTAAATTACCTTATATTGTTCCGTCAGTGACCTATTTTTGTTTATTTATATGACACGTTTCGGGACGTCTATCCCATCATCAGAATATCTCGTGAATGGAAATCGTCAAAACATTAAGTTCAAAACACAAAAACACATAAAACAACAAGAATTTTAAAAACACAGTTAATAGGTGCACACTTCATGGCTACCGGATGTCGACTGCCTGTTCCATATTGCACTAACATATACAATGTTTGTATGTCCTTGAACACACAGTTTAAAATTTAAATTAATTACTTTTAGTCTTCATTTTAAATATCCAATCCCTTTTCATTAAAATACCCCTATTCACATCGATTAAAATTAAATTTGTAAAATACTGGATATTGACGTTGGATTTGTCTAGTTGTTATTCCACTAATAGTAATCCTACATGCCCTAAATTCACAAGAGAAGACGTTAAATATATAAGAAAATCTAAAGAATAAAAACATTAGGAAATTAATGTATACTCTAAAAAACGAATTCGAAAAACTGTATTTGTATCATTGATTAGCATTTTATGTCCCAATACAAAATTATGTACCGGTACAGTTAAATAATAATAGAATGCAGCAACACTATTTGGAATGTGTCTATAAAGACAAAATATAAACTAATAAATTTACAAAATACTAAGTTATTGAAGTACAAAAATCCAATACATAGAATTTAAAAATAAACCACCTATTATATTTTAAATTGCATTTTTTTGATTTATGGTAAGTGGTTTATTAAACTACATTTAATATCTAAAAAACATAAATCGATTTCTGTTTAAGAGGTTATGTTGCCTGTAAATACAACAACTAGCTAATGTTACACAACGTTTACAATTTTCTTCCTGCATTGTTTCTGGAGCGTTAACTTTTATTACCCTATAAATATATTCTCTTTTTTCCAAAGCTCTTTACAACTCACCTTTACTTTTACTGCAAATAGTAAATCAAAACAAATGAACGTGAAATATTTTAGATATAGAGCAAGTCCTGGATAATTTATCATGACTGTTGTCTATTAAAAAAGTTACTCTTAATAATTTATTAATAACCACAGCATGCTAGTCCTGGCTTATTATCCATTAGCCGTTTAATACTTTATGGTTGATAGTTAATCTAATTTTGTGCACAAATAAATTATCTTTATTACAGATAAGATATTTATGCTGTTTCAAATTCAATTTGTATATGCAACCAAAAACCATTTGATTTAATTCATTTACAATGACTATATATTGTAAAGTTTAATCATTATTGAAATGTATTTATAATATGCTAACTATTTAAATAAATTTTATAGTTATAAATAAATTATTAACTAAAATTTTCATTACTCTCCGTATACGAAAATATGGTAAATGGCTCTACAACAGTGAGGAGTCTAATAATAAACTTAATAATTATTACTTACAACGGATCAAACTAACAGTTGACCAGTTATAATTTGTATATAGATAGTATTGTCACATCTATTTAAATATAATTATTACACTTTGTGATGTGTTCATCATTTTTTACAAGACAAATGTTTCCAGAGATTAAAGTCGTCTTCCTATAAAGAAGAGTTGACATTTAATTTTTTTAATCCAGGGAAAGAGTCACTTCATTACTCTCCACTCTGTCTTCTTTAGGTTTGAAGTGAACAAGTGATATTTCATGTACAAAGCTACTCAACTCGTTTACATTCAAAGTTGTAAATTTCACAGACTATAAGACTTAAGTGAGAAAACTATGCAGTATAATAACTGCTTGAATTAGTATTCAAGCTGTCTAGCTACTAAAAGTATCTAGAAGCTTTATGAATGAGTAATCATGCTATTTCTATTAGTAATCTGTTATTTTTTGTCGAAATATTTATTTTATTACATCCTTTTTTGCCAGTTTAACGTACTGGTTGTTGCAAAATCAGAAGTAAAATTATGCTTATTTAGTTATTTAAAATAGCATCTAATAAATTTGTTTAGCTGCAGAGTATATACATATTACATTGCATTTGAAAGAGACGGTTTTTTGGGTTTCAAGGAGTACTGAAAACACATTTCCTGAAATTATTTTTATCCTACTAAAGAAACACTCACGGTTTTCATCCGGATCCGAACCAGGAACCTTAATCTTTGAAATTATGGACGCTAACCACATAACTACAATATAGTTTATGAAACAGAAATAAAAGTCAAGATAAGGTAAATATATTTATAAACAAGAATAATCCTTGTCATTATTGTTTCAAATCGTCAAGGTAATGTGTCACTTGTAATTTTTTATTGTCAATGTGTCAAACTAATTATTGGTATGGTGTAAAAACTTTCTGTATTGTGTGAAACTGAATGTAATGTTATTGAGCTGATAACAGTGTAATTTACTGAGTAAATTATTATCACAAAACTGTTTCAATATTGTAGAAAGTATTTAAATACCTCGTTTAAATATAATTTATCATACAATTCAATTGAAACGAATAGCTTTTAAAATTATGTATTTTTCTTATTGGGATGACCAGTTGCGATGACACGGCATTGTTGTTGACTTGCCTGGATCTGTTGTTGTTTCATTCGATATGACATTCCTAGTAAACAATACCACAGCCATGTGTAAATAACGTTACTTTTGCTTCAACATCCTTGGTAAATGTTTATTTTATATCTAAACTAAAAAAATAAGAATTAAAGACTAGTTATTCAAAAGTGAACAGGTTGCGAATGTCGATTTATGTTAATACATAATTAGATATTTTAACATTATTGAGAAAAATAGATGAAATTTTATTTAAAGTATACGACGTATTAATTAAATGATAAAGAATCAAATGATAAGCAATGATATTAATCATAGTAAACAGACTACCAAATTTAGATAATTAATGGTAAATAATGACCATAACAACTACTGCCCTAATACTTGTGTCTCTTGTAAATTTAGCATTTACTGTATTATTTTTTATTTCTGCAACAAAAAAGAAATATAAATAAAATCAGTATTACCATTTAATTGTTATAGTTATTTCTGAAATATTTCTTTTCGCATTAATAGTATGGGGATGCGGAATACTACCCCCCGGAAAACTACCCCCCAGGTGAAACGTGACGTCACGAAATCTGCCAACTAACCAATATGGGAGCCGTGTCCGCGACTGGAATACAACCCCCCCTAGCAAAAGCGGGTCGCCGGAATACTACCCCCGTAAAACTACCCCCCCAAGCAGGTTCCTACAATTATACTGTTATCGGCAACATACTGTGACTAAACAGTTTAGGTTAGTCCTCTAGTTTTTTTTTTATTCTAATTATATCGAAACTTGAGTGTGCGTGACTGGAAAACTGCCCCCCCCCCGATCTCTGACGTCAAAATGACGTAGGAACCTGCTTGGGGGGTAGTTTTCCGGGGGGTAGTATTCCGACGACCCTTATAAGTATAATATTTAATTCCATTATATTATCTAAGTTAAATTTCATAATTGAAATGATACAGGAACGACATTACGGAAAAAATACTTTTTTATAAAATGTAATTATAAATGTATGTGGGTAATACAATAGTTAAATAGTAGGTAATGTTTATTATTAGTTAAATGAAGTCAGCAATAGTAATTTAAAATGTTTACAAGTTGCTCCACAGTAACGAAGCAAAATTCTTTCCAGTTAAAACAGTTAGTTCTCAATACAATTTGAAAATAAAACTAACCATAAAGCATTCATAACCTCCTGCATGGTTAGGAAGATATGTGTAAATTTCTAATGGTAGTTTTTGACCGAAATAGTAGAATAATTGATTACGAATGTAATTTTGTTTAATGTGGCACAATTTGAACCTCAGCACCTTCAGCGAATCACCCTCTTAATCTAACTGAAACACTTACAATCATGTCTATTCATATATTCTATACATATAAAACCTAAATTATTTAGTCTTACCCTAAAATATGTCATACAAATATACTTTCAAAGTCAATAATAACTTTAGTTTTCGAAATTGTCATTTTATATGTTGCCTTAATTTACAAACTTTTATTACTATTGGTTAATAATATTGCACAGAATTTAGTTTGGGGTAAGAAGATTTCGTACATGTATACTGATTTACATTAAAAACCTTCATTTAATGTTTTCAAGGATCAAAGCTCGAATTGTTATCTAGAAATACATTTTGGAGGCAACGTACCTACGTGTCTAATTACCCAAACAATTACCGGTACCTCTTGAATTGCAGCTTAATTGTAAGGAAGTATAGATCACGAGACGTGGTAATTATCTCAACATATCATTAATAATATTGTGGAACTTGAAATAAATATACTATAATTTTTAAATTTGTTACAAATAAATGTAAGGAAAATATACACAATTGTGACATGTACGGTTCTTACATTTTTTTAAAAGTATGTAAAACAAACGTGAAAAGGATACACAAATACTTCAAATTTCTTTAAAAATATTTTATTTACTTATTTACAGTTTACTTGTTTACTATATTTTACTGACTTATACAATTTGAGGTTAAATGTTAAGACAAGTGATTAAAGTAATGTGTTTAAAAGTACATTATTTGTTTAGTGTCGAATAGACACAGAATAATTATATTTTAGTAAAAATAATTTATGTTACTATGTTACAGATTCCTCACTGCGGGAATATACCCCGAGAGGGGAAGTAAAGCCCGGTCCCCACGCTTTGTTTGTTGTGTCCAACGTCATCAGTACAACCTCAACAAAAACAATAGACCTCTGTTCTTCACTGTACACCCTAGTTTGTCTCTGTAAAGTAAGGATAAATAAAAGTGATAAACACATTTTTTTAGTGAACAGGACGTGTAAAAATTAGTTGTTTATTTATAAATATATACAGGTGTCACCAGGGGCGGACTGGGTCCTTCATTAGGGCGTAAACCTTGAATAGCCTGAAGGCGCATATCAGAAGGTCTGAGGGTATGGAAAATGACATCCCATACACACGATTTTATGCTAATCTGAAAGTATATTTGTAAATAAAATACAAATGATTTTCTTAGGTTCTTTCTTATTATATTTGTATTGTCCCTTACATTTATATAATAAATCATGTACTTCCTGTTTACAACCTGCAATAGCTGTACAATGGCGCTGCAAATTTACATCAAATTTTCCATGATATATTTTAACACATAAAACATCCTTTAACAAAAATTCTGTTAGTAAAAATAACAATTCATTATTGACTAAACTGTGTTTGCATTGACTGAGTACAAACTGTAAGCCTAATTGTTTAAACAGGCTGTTTTATTATTTGGTTCTAACAGCCGACTAAGAAAATAAAATAAACTATCATTTGTGAATTTGTTTTTGATACTTTTTTGATCTCATTATTTTTTAAAGTTTAACTTCATCAAGATTGTTTTGGTTTAGGCTTAAAACTTTGTCAAATTTTGTAATGAAGAGATGGAAATTAAAGTATGAGATAATTTTGAAAAACAATGTATATCTTACAACAATTAAACTATTTACACAAATGACACAACTAAAATCATGTTACAAAGCTAAATTTCATTAAATAATTTTATAAATTACTTTAAAGTCTTTGAGCTGTGATAAAATAAAATAACTACTAAGTTATGATTTTTCTTCTGGTTTAAAGTATATTCAATACATCAAGAGACCCTTCGTTTTCTCGGTTTTTTCACACAGCTTAGCTATCACAACATCATTGTCTAAGAAAGTGATTGTCCTCTCTCTTTCTATTTTGATTAAGATAGAGCCCTCTAAATAAGATATAAGGGCCTCTAAATTATCTTGGTTCAATGTTGCTCGAAGTCTTGATTTTACAAATTTGAGTGCAGAGAATGTTCTCTCACAGTTAACTTGTGTCAAAGGGATGGTTAAATTAAACTTATAGACCAGTTCAGTTCAGGGAATTATACAGAGTACATGTTTTAGGGCCTACTCATATATCGCATTGAACACACAATTGATACACTGCTTGCATTCTGATGTATTAGAGCAAGTCTTATTTTCCTCTTCATCGGATTCATCATTGCTCGACTCATTATTATATTTTATATCTCAAAAACTTTCTTCGATTGTCAAGTTTAAATGAGACAATACTTCAAACAAGTATTAAAGTTCTTTCAGTTTTTATCTGTCTACATTTTGTACCAATCTAGAAATTTCGTCCAAGGTATGTCGTCTCAGTCCATTTTTTTAAATTCAGGAAATCTTCTAGGGTCGAATATAGGCCTAAGTATTTTTTATCTGAAAATCTCGAGTTCAATGACACAATACACTTTTATCCTGAATTAGTCTTCTTCAGTTGAGTTGACAAAAGCATCTTCATTTATGTCACAATCACCATATACTCTCTTGGCCGTTTGAATTCTTTTTTTTTTCAATTCTGTCTGCATGCACAATTTGTCTGCATCTAAAGAAGGGTCTTCATCTACTTTTTTGTTGATGGAAGCAGTCATGAAAGACACAAATCTGTTAGCAGCCTTCTTGACATCTTCAAATTCAAACTCGTTACGAAGTTTTCCCAAAGATTTTACTGAAATAGAGAAATAGGCACGTTTGAAGATCCGGAACAGTAAACAAGATAAGGTAAGATAAGGCAATTGGACGGCTATACATCGACGAAAGTAAATCTCCAGTAACGTGTGATGAACCGTCAGAAAGCGACACGGTTCTTCATCAGATGATGACTTTTAAAGTAAGTTACTAATTCGTATTTCTTTTTCCGGGCCTTGAATTGTGTTAATTAATTGTTAGAATATATAAATACAGGGTTTTGAAAAAGTCTGGAGACGGTTTAATATTTCGTATATGAAAAAAAATTAAGGTAGATGTGATTGAAGAACTACTCTATGTAAAAATACTATTTTATTAAGATTTCAAAAAAAATATCCGCTATCTTGGATCCGCCATTTTGAATATAACTTTGTTTTTTTAAATAGGAAGGTGGTCATGTGATACATCATTTCGATGTAGAATTTCAAGAGAAAACCATCCGTGAAATTTGCACATCCATATCTTTAACCGATTAAAAATGGCGACCAAAAAACAACGAAACCGTGTTTTCCGATTTTGATCTATTTTGATGTACTATTAAAAAAAAAAACTAATTACTATTATTTTTGGATTTAGAATGAAATATAAGCTTTCAAACGATATGCCACACAACGATATTTGGTTGAAACACTCGAAATAAATTTTGAAAAAATCAAAATGGCTGATACACAAATATTTTAAATACTCCCAAATATCGTTGTGTGGCATATGGTTTGAAAGCTTATTTAAATTCTAAATCCAAAAAGAATAGTAATTAGTATTTTTTTAAATAGTACAGCAAAATGGGTCAAAATCGGAAAACACAAATTCCTGGTTTTTTTGGTCGCCTTTTTACTTTCTCACTATACTATATTAGGCTATAGAGAAAGTATAGTGATCGCAAAAAAAATCGAGATATTTTTGTGGAAATATCCGTTTTGGGACCCCCTGAGTCCAAAAAAGTGGTTTTTACAAAATGTCTGTCTGTATGTCTGTATGTATGTCTGTATGTATACAAAGCTAGAGAGAAAACTATTCAATCGATTTCAACCAAATTTGCACCAGACATGTCCAGTACGCCTGTATAGATGCACGAAAATCGGTTTTGAAAAATTTTGAAAAACAACCCCCTTTTTGGCCGAAAAACCCCCAAAAAATCAGTTATTATTTTTTTGTAAAAAAAACGGCTCTAACGATTTTAATAAAATTTGGCTTATTTGTAGCCCTTAATGTACCCTACGATATGCAAAAAACGCATCTTTCTAAAAATTCTCGTTTAGCTAATAATAATAATAATAACTGATTTTGGTGGGTTTTTT